>BLKR01009026.1:0-260557 GCA_011170035.1 Teleogryllus occipitalis
CAAATCATTCTAAAGTAGAATAAATTTGAGTTATGCCTCCATACTAACTCTAAAACATTTTGCACGCAATATACCATAAATACATTGAAAGTTTAGCATGAAATAGCAAGTTCTGAATGCAGATTGTAAAACATGTGTGTTCATATTCTCCCTTTTAAACCCCCTGCAATACATTTTTAAACGTTCCATCTGCGAAGTGACGCTGCCCCTCGTGGCGTGTAAGTCTTCCAAATTCCCTCCGCGCGGAGCGGGTCGCCAGCCTCATCCGTCATGAGCCGCGCGAGCCCCAGGGCGCTGCCGCGACAAAAGACGCCCGTATGTCAGGCGGCGGCGATTTCTCAGCGGCCGCGCCGCCAGCCGCACCTGCGCCCCGGCGACCGCCCAGCGACAGCCCAGCGACCGCCCAGTGACCCCGGCGGGCGGGCACTCACGCCCGTGAACGGGGAGAGAGGTGGACGGAGCGGGCGATGAAAGCGAGGAAGCGAAGAAGTTCGAAGAGGATGACAAGATTGACAGGTTTCGGAGTTGAAACCGAAAAGAGGGCGTTGATGTTTGAAAGGTTGAGAAAGTACAAGCGGTTGAAGTTTTTGGAGAATTTGAGAAAGTTGATGAAATTGAAGATTAACATCGTCTAGAATCCAATTCAAAAAGCTGGGAAAGTTCTGTAAGTTTTATGATGGGGTAGAAATAGTTGAGAAGGTCGATGTGGTTGACAAGTTTTAGGAAGATTCGGGAGGTTAGGAGAGTAGCGTTTGCTGGAGAGGTTGAGGACGAAAATTCTGAACTTTGGGAATTAAGAATCAACGAAAGTTGAGATTGAGAAACTGCGCTGTGTGACGATTGGAGAAGGTTAAGGAGATTGTGACGGGCGAGTGGCCAGGAAGGATTTGAAAACAGAGAAAGATGATAGAAAGATTGGTGAGAGAGAGAAATTTGAGGCTACTGAAACTGTTGATTAGGATGCATGTAAAAAGACAAGGTCGGTACAACTGAGATCTGTGCTATTCATAACCAATAGGGAGATAATTTGAATGACAGGAAAGAGGGTTACAGAAGAAGAGAGGGAGTCATAGTGTACGAAGATAAGAGTGTCACCACGAGTATGACAATATGAGAAGTAGCCGCTGCGTCGAGATGACGAAAGAGAGAAAAGTACAAAATATTAGTTTAAGGAGAATGGCACTGTTGAGGTAGTTGATGATACTGAAGACGAGTACTGTCAGGAGTTGTTGTTCCAATGTGTCAGGAGGAGCGGCGCAATGTGATTGTTAAGAAGAGAAAATAGGCGAGAAGGTGGGTGGACGTCACTCGTTTAACGATATTGAAAAGGTTGTGGAAGTTCACACTGTTGAAGACGAACACTTTCAGGAAGAGTCTTGCAACGTGTCGGTGCAATACGTTCGTCAAACAGAAAGCAGAGAAACCCGGCGCGGCGGCGGGGGCGCGCGTGGGCGCGCGGGCAGGTGGGCGGGGCGAGTGGGCGAGAGGGCGAGGCGCTAGCTCGTCGCGCCCGGTGGCGCCCAGCGGCGCGGGGACAGGTCGCGCCTGCGATGGAAAGCATGTCGCCGGGCGCCGTATACAGATGGCGGCGGGCGTTCGGGGCCGATTTCGCCCGCCGAGTGGCCGGGCCACCGCCGCGCCGCCGCCGACCACACGCGGAGAGGCGCGGCGCCGGCCAAAGGAAGGCGCCGCGCAGCTAGGGATGACAAATCTTATCAAAACATCCATACCTCGATACATCACCAAAAGGATTGCGATGTCGATGACAAAATATCGATGTTATAAATAAGTTTAAAAAATGTGTTAATGGGAGTTACAGTAATTAAATGAAATGCCGGTATATATTTTTGTTTGGTCACGTATAAGTAATGTTAATAATAATGTTTATTGGAAGTAAAGAAGGAAATAAAATTGATGCTCATCGTGTTTTGATAGTATTCCGTTTATTCACTTTCATTCATAAATTATTGAAGAAAACGTCCTGAATCTAATATACACAATAAGTAAATACTAATATAAAGTATTAAAAAAGGCACCATGTCATCTTCATTTTCTAATCAATATGCAATACAGACAACGTTCAAGATGTAGTTTAACGATATTACCACGCAAAAAATCATCAGAAAAGATAACATTTATTTAGATGTTTATCATATATATATATATATATATATATATATATATATATATATATATATATATATATATATATATATACACACACCTGTAAAAAAACATCGAAAACAAAACATCGATGTTAATATTTCGATGTTTCTGGTGGAAAATATCGATGTGTTTTCGTCATCCCTCGCCGCAGCTGTGGCGGTTGACACTCGTCGCGCCGCAGCTGCGACACTCGGGCGACGATTTATGGGCAATCGCGGGAGAGGACGGCGCCGTTCCGGAGAAATTACGAATTGACCCTTGACACAGAAACCTATTTGCAACCAACATTATGGTTTCCCTCTCTTTACTTGAATGGATGTCTTGTCTACTACATAAACAGAAGTGTATCGATCACATTGCGAATGAAATGTTTTGAAGATTTTTTTCTGTAATAATCTTCAGTTTGATCGTAAAATTTCATAGCTATATTTTTTTAATAATTTGAGTGTTGGAATGCTCTACAGAACAAAACCTCAAATAATGATTTTAATCAGCATTTGTTCTTGCAATGCATTCTCTTCTACACTCTAGTTTCATAAAACGCCTCAAGACGATATCTGCTATTTTATGCACTTATTTACGTTCACTGTAAGTTGAGGCAACGAGAGTAACTGGAAACAATCAACATAAACAACAAAAGTCAAAGAAGAAAGGTTTCATACGTACTGAAGTGGGGTAGAGAAATAACTTGTCTTCTACGGAGTAGTCATTGCCCTCATGTTTCCTCAGAGGATGAAGAAAGAGTCTTGTCTGTGCATGGGGCAGCTACGTCTCTCTTCCTTCTCGTGAGTGTAATACGGTAAAGCTACAGGGAAAGAGTGCACCGTGGAGAAATTGACTATTGTTGTTTGAAGCACAATCTTTCGTTTTCAGATTCTTACAGCAGACCCACGTAATCACACCGATAGGTGCGTGCAGGTAGGACGAAAGCAAATATCAACCCAAATTCCACTCTCCACGAAACTTGCATTTATTACTTGCTTTTCTTGTTTTCATGTTGTCTGGTAGCTCATTGGAAGCAACAATACCCGAAATGCTGTTTTACTGGACCACCATTTCAGCCCCAGCATCATTAATGCAGCTAAAAATCTATTAGAGAGAGATGTTTAAAATTTCTGTTTGCATTGTATCATGAAATAATATTGTTTAAAGCACATTGTTCACTAATATTCCATGGATAAACAAAATTTTCTTTCTGCGATTAACGGATAACTAATAACGGATAATTAACTTATAATAACTGACGAAATAAAAGACTCTTGTTAAAAAAATCGATTTTGACAATTAAATGGCAATGAACCTTCACATTTAGATGAAGTGCGTAGTTTTTTTTAAAGTCTTCGAAATGTAATTAATATCATTTTTTCAACAGAGCAGTCTCTGCCGATGAGGCATAGAATATTCTTCCACGAACCTTCTGGAAAAAAATACGATGTCAAAGTCTCATCTCCAACACAGACAATTAGTTTTTTCTGGGTTGCCGGAACTCGCAGACAAAAACGAGATCGTATCTTACACCTATGTTCTTTATATGTGATTTACTAAGCGCAAAACCACTAATAGCGAAGCGGAAGACCAAGGAAAAGAAAAAATCATGATAGTTTAGTGTAGTGTGTGAATCGGGTGAACCTGACCTCCTGACCTTCAATGACCCTCTTGAACCCGAGAGGACCTCCCCGGAAGGCGAGTGGGCGGTCGCTGTTCCCGCATTCAGGGAGTAATCACCTCCGAACAGACAGTGGGACCAATTCAAGGTATAAGGAACGCAATTATGTTTCTCGACATAATAAATTCAGATACAGAGTGTTTTGACAATCGCCACTTAAAATATGATTCATTAATTTGCGGAAATTCTTTTGTACGAGTCTGATGTTTGTAAAATGTAGCAGAACTGAACAACCCAGTAACGGATGATTTAAAACTGATTTCTAATGCTGACTTCACATCACACATCAGAAAATCTGCTTTCATGAATAGAACACTTATCATCGCCCAATGAATTTATTTTCAAATATCAAATCAAGGAAGCGTCATATTACTATTTACTGGCTGAATGTGGCGTCGCCGAAGCTTTAAATTGATTTAAAAACTTTTTTTATACGTTACAAATTTCTACTATGCACGTTATAAATAAAAATAAACGTTAAAAATAGAATTGTCTGGTTCTTTCATCCACGGGCGTAGTAAGCAAAAAAGTCTATTAAGTGTTAAAATTAAATAATTAACAAGTACAAAAAATGAGTGGCCGCAAGAGTTCTTGTCGGAATTTCTTAGAATTTTCTAGATTAATCCAAAAACATATCATCAGTTCCTAAGCAGATGCGTCGAATGACACCTCATTTGTCTCGATTAGGGACGGGAAGGGGCCTAGCCGTGAGTGATGGACGGACGGACGATCGGATTAACCGGGAACGGTACATCAACTGATGTCACTGCAGTGCCTCTGACCGGGAAACCCTAGGTTCGAGTCCCGACGGCAGCAGGATTTTCGACTAGCTTGTCAGCTAGGTCGAATTCAGTCGCTGTCTGGAGAAGAATTCTAGCGGCCGGCGGATCTGATCAGTGGTTTACCGTGGTTTCTCCCATCAACACCAGGCGAATGCCGGAGCAGTACACTAACAAACGGGCCACGGACTGCGCGCGATCTTTCCTTCCTCTTCCTTGTCCTATCTCACCCCTTACACACACACTTACACTAACATTCACTACACTATTGCACATGCGGGGAGACCGGTCGGGTACTTAGAACTTGTCCCGGCTGGGGCGGTTTTCCGCTGGTGGGGGATACCTGGTTGAGGAAAACCCCGCTTGTCAACGGTAGTTCGTCGCCGGATCTCGCCATCCAGTGGGGGAAGATCAACGCTACCTTCCGATGAAGAAGCATGCACTACACGTACAGGACTAATGAACTCAGTAGTTGACGCGCCCGGAATCACTAACAATCAATCAATCGGACGGATTAAGGAACGAACGAACGGACGGACGGACAGGCGGACTGAAAGAAGGACGCAGGTGTCTCGAATACTTAATGACTCTGATGTCATATCCAAAGCAGAATGTTGACCAAGAATAGCACATTAGAAATAGGGTTCATATAATATATGAATTTCTTGAACAATTATGAAAAGATGAATGATGCTTTGGATGATTAAATGGGGTACATCAGAAATGGGCCTACCATGTCCCAACGCAAAGTGAATGCACTCTTTCGCCGAATTAAAAACTCACCAACCTCGATGCCCAGAGAAATTGCCACCACTGCCGTCCACGCTACACATTTATGTTTCCTACACACGCGAAAAGAAAGCTTTTCGCCCGGGTAGATCGAGAGTATCCCACATTGTGCGGCGCCGGGGCAGTAGCGGTGGGCAAAAACCCGCCCTCTGTTTTATAGGCCACGCCGCCGCCGCGCCGGCCAGCCCCGGCTATCTACTCCAGACCGTATTTGGACCAGCGCTGTGGCCACGCATACCTCAACTCCGCTGGCTTCTGCCAATGCAGCAGTAGCCGCCGTTACGCCGGTTTCGCCATCCGAGGCTATCGCTAGCTGCCGGAAGGAATCCTTCTCCCCAGGTTGCTACAACGACCCATCAAATTCGCACTCCATCCAGGTGTTCGCACACTCGCATTCTATTAAACTTCATTTCTGTAAATCGGCGAGAACGGGTCGAATTCTACGCTTATTAGTCCACCAAATTAAGAACACCCTCTGATTTCACGCTCAAGATTCCAGAATTTAAAATGAGAACAAGCGTGTTTAAAAAGTAACGATTTGTATACTACTCCGAATAGCAGTAAATAGTTGACGATGTTTTATTTTAGAAAATGGTCATGTTGAAGAGGAGATAATTGCTGTAATTAAGGAAATCAATGGACTACTGATTTTAACTTAATGTAATACATCGTTTTGTCAATGATTTATGACATAAAGGGCAACACTTAACTGTTATAACCCTCATTGACAGGCAATGTCCATCAATCACATTCAATTAACGCTGAGACACTGATGTATCAGAAATTCATTATTACGCAAAAACGACATTGCCATTAACAGCAATCATATTACACCAATAAAACGTTTACAGGCATTTGGCCTTCAAAACGAATTGTTTCTTGAACAGTAAATAATTTGTCACTGACATAAAGCAGAATAGTTCCTGCACTAAGTAGCTTACGTTAAATAAATGGAACCATACACAAGAATTCGATTTCCGAACAAACAAGTTGACTATCATAAATTTTGTTACAAATCACTTGCCGCCAGAAAAGAGATGCAATCGAAAACAGGCAAGTGACTATCGGTTTTTAGGATACACAACGTTTTTCTTAAAATTTTGATATACCACCGATTTTCCTGCTTCAACAATCTATTATTGTCGAGACTCTGAACGACTCTAGAAAGTACATTGTCAAATGAAATATATTTGTCAAATCAACGCCCTTTCTTCGATTAAGAGGTATAAAGTACCCGATTCATGAAGTTCTCTTGCAAATAATCCTCTCTTACTGGTTCTCTTCGATTCTCTTGTTCATGATCTCGCCTGTTTTACACACGTTACCGATTTTAGGACGCCAAAAACGCGCGAGTGATGACGAAACAGGACAGAGACTTTTTTAGACTCTGAGGACCTCATTTGCTGAATATTTCCTGAATCATTAATTCGTCCTAAGACAATACATCACCAATCACGGACAATGGGAAAAGATAATCTGAATTAACGACATACACGGACAATTGAAGCTTCTAAAACAATTTCTAAGTTACATTTAGCATCCATTTCTATTTTTATTCCCATTTCCATTACAATTTTTTACAATCTCACAGTACTCTCCAAACGAGTTTTGGTTTACAAATTGTTTGCATGTGATGAAATTCTCAAAAAGTTTTCATAAAATATTATTTAGAATAAATACATAATTGCAGATAAATCATGTTTTTGATTAATTCTATTTCGGGATATTAAAAAGTATGGATATATTACCTCAAAATGGAAATGGCATTCCGTAATTCAGAATTTCGTCAACATACGTTTTCTTTATCGCAACAACAAAACTTAATCCAACCGCTTTTGTAATATATATATATATATATATATATATATATATATATATATATATATGTGTGTGTGTGTGTGTGTGTGTGTGTGTGTGTAAATAAAAACGAATATCATTAATTTGTGAAGAAGCACGATACTTAAAAATGTAAAATGTCTCCTATTGCTATCATAGAGCAATTCTTTTATGTACACACAGTTTATTAGTTCATTAAGCGTTTACTTCTGCCTGGAATTTTTAAAATCAAATATATATTTTCTAATATTAACTTTGTCCTTTTTAATAGTATGAAACAATTATTTCTACCCTGCGAATTTCTGGCTGTTTATTGAAATTTGTGTTCTCCAATGCAATTAGCACCCTCTGTTTCAATTATTCAGCGCAATTATTCTCTCCAGTTCTTCCAATGGCCCGTGAAAGCGGCCACTCAAAATTCCAATACTCGTTTCACACAGCGTAATGTGCGTGCGCCATTTGAAAAACGTACGCACACACACGCTCCCGCTCGCCCTCCCCGGGGCTGACGTTTGCGGAAGCCGCAAAAAAGCCGCAACCCAATCGCGGAGCGGCGAAGCCATAATCAATGGATGAGTGTTGATTCTGCGCGGCGCACGTGGCAGCAATCGGCAGGGGCAATGAGGAGGGCGGAATGACGTGGGAAAAGTGGCAGTCGGCGGCGGCAGCTGGGGCGGCGAGGACGCCGAGGGCGGCGTAGGGAGGGCGGAGAGAACGGAGGGGAAAAAGAGGGAAACGGAATAAAAAGAAATGAGCGCCGCAAAACAGAGTCATAGTAAGGTCAGGGACGTCGGTAAGGGCTGTGTGGGTGAAAAGGGCTCCAAGAGCTGTAAGGTCATTTAGGGCAGCGCGGACGATGAGGGGGTGAAGATTAGGTTGGTGTGTAGGGTGGTTATGTCAATGAAAAGATGAGATCGATGAAGTTGATGATAACTGGGATTGCTCTGAGGGCGCCAAAGGTAAAGTAGAGGATGACAGCGATGTTAGTGAAGTCCAAAGAGACGAGATCAGGGAGGAGAAAGAAGACGGAGAGAGCAGTGGGGACGACAATTAGGCCGGCGAAAGCGGAAAACGTTGAGTGGATGTCGAGGGAACAGAGCGAAGTAGGATATAAGTAGTGATGTGAACTTAATAAAACAAAACACAGGTGCAGAAATGTTGACAGACTCGCAAGGGAAGGTGACGGACGAGAGATGCGTAGTTTTCACGAACGAAGAAAATATGAACGGTGAGTGCAAAGAGGAAAACTGCGGCAGCAGTCTGTGTCTGCAGGGATCAAGGAACAAGAGTGAGGCTGGGGAGTGACAGAGTGCGTTGGCTGACGAAGTAAGTAGGGAGATCGGTGAGGGCAGAGCGGGTGAAGTGGCGTGGTTCAGGTGAGAAAGCGAAGGGGGGCGGGGAGGGACGGCCGGGGCAGGTGGGGCGGTTTGTGCTCGGCGGGTGTGGTAAGTAGTGTCGACGAGGTGAGGAAGGGTGTTGGGACGGAGCGGGGCGAGGCAGGAGAAAGACGATGGGATGGGGATGAGGTGGACTGGAGTGGAATGGGGTGGGCAGGGCGGGTGTGGTCAGCGGTGTCGACGAGGTGAGGAAGAGGGTTGTGGCGGAGCAGGCGAAGCGGGGCGAGGTAGGGAGAAGTGGATGGGTTGGGTTGGGGAGGGGGCGGGGCGGGATAAGGGGGAGGAGTGGATGGGGTGGATTTGGGAGGGGGCGGGGTGGGTTCGGGAGGGGCGGGGCGGGGTGGGGCAAGGGGGAAGATGTGGATGGGTTGGGTTAGGGAGGGGGTGGGTCGGGGCAGGAGAAAGATGTGGATGGGGTGGGTTGGGAAGGGGGCGGGGCGGGTGGAGTGGAATGGGATGGGTGGGGTGGGGCGGGGCGCCGTGTTGGTCCGCGAGCGCTGTCGCTCCACAAACAAAGTGCGTCGAGAGCAGCGCAAACGCCGCGAGGGCGCCGCTCGGCTCCCCACCGCTGGGCGCCGCGCGCGCCAATTTCACCGCTGGCGCCGGCTGCGGCTGCGGCTGTGGCTGCGGCCGTACCTCCCCGCCCCGCTCTCCTCTCTCAACGAGTGTTATTCGTCCTGCGGCCGCTCTTCCGCTCTCGGGGCGCGTCAACAGCAGCCAGAGAGAGAGAGAGAGAGAGAGAGAGAGAGAGAGAGAGAGAGAGAGAGAGAGAGAGAGAGAGAGAGAGAGAGATGAATAACCACACCATTTAGAAGGAAATAATCCCTTAGTGTCGATGATTCTGAAAGACTTATTCAAGAGTGGTAAACTCTTAATACTGAATTAAAATCTGGCTATTTATTCGACAACAATTATTACGCAAATCTTAATTACAAAGAAAAAATAACCAGCAATGGGTAATTTGGGGTTTGTGCTGTAATTGACACTAGAATACTAACGCAACAATAAAAAATATTCAAATTTGATATATAAAGAAAAAACGTATTTCGATTGATTACATGTTTATCAAATTTTATAATGTAAAAAAATGTTAATAATCGAAAAAATACAAAGGATTTTATGATTATCATTAAAGATGTAAATGTTGTGGCAAATAAATATATTTTCTTTCTTCCTTTTCTTTTCATTAAATACTCACATATACGCATACACGAAAGCAAGTTCTGCAGCACAACAGTACATCATGTGAAGGCAGTGTAATCGCTGTACGGAGATAACATCTACAAACATTTGTGTACGCTACAGTCACAATTTGCCTGAATGTGCGCTGCTTCATATGTTCCGTTCATGCGTGATCCCAGCCGAACGCCTTCCTCGAAGTTCCTCTTAAGATTTCAAACAAATCGGAGAAATCGGTTTAGAAGAGGGGGGCCAAAGTGATTGGTTGCCGCTGGAGGGGGTTGAGGGTGCGGGGTGTTCGGCAAGTAGAGGCACAGGCAGAGGCAGAGGCGCAGGCGGAGGCGGAGGCGGAGGCGGAGGCGGAGGCGGAGGCGGAGGCGGAGGCGGAGGCGGAGGCGGAGGCGAAGGCAGAAGCAGAGGCGGAGGCGGAGGCGGAGGCGGAGGCGAAGGCAGAAGCAGAGACGAAGGCGGTGGCCAAGGCAGAGGCGAAGGTGAAGGCAAAGGCAGAGGCAGAGGCGGTGGAGGATGGCGGTCGGGGGGGCGGCGGCGGCGGATGGCGGTGGCGACGGGATCCGGGGGGTGGCGGGGGCAGGGGCGGGGGCAGGGGCGGGGGCAGGGGCGGGGGCAGGGGCGGGGGCAGGGGCGGGGGCAGGGGCGGGGGCGGGGCGGTGGCGGGGCGGGCGCAGGGGCGAGAGGGGCGAAGCCGTGGCGGGGCGAAAGCAGCCGGCGAGTGGCTACATGCAGAATAAGGTGCGCGGCAAGCGGTCGCCAGGAAGGATGTCCATGAGACAACATACGATTTCCACTCTCTTAGTCATCCCTTTCCTGAAGATCAAAAAATCGCCTTACACAGCTAAACCGTCTTTCCTTTCGTCTTCCGTCCACTTCCAATAATTTCTCTCTACTTTAGAATATGAATTAAGTGCAAATCATTTCAAGGAAATTGCTTTTACTTACTTTCAAGGAAATTACTTAAATTCTTTGGATTCTACTTTCTTACTTCTCATTTTCGATTCTTTTATCTAGAAATTTTGTTTTCTATACCTTCTGGTCTGAGAAAGTGACGAGAGGAAAAAAACATATTTTTAACTTAATGAAACATGATATTCGATTCACTCAACTGGATTCCTTAGAGAAGAATAGTTCAATATTTCAGTTGGATATGTATGGGTTACTTCTCAAGGAAAAATATAACTCCCACAATTTGAATTGGCACTGATGAGCTGTCAATATAACAGTCAATTATTTTAAGTTAAGTAATATGTTTAACTAATTCGATCGGATCGCTTCAAAAATTCGAGTGTCCTTTTTCTTAAAAACGTAATATGCATATTACCTATAACAAATCATACGGCCTTTCAATTACAGAAATTACAGAAATATGGCCTTTCAATTACAGAAAAATGGAAACAATGAAAATACAACTTTCATCCTAAAAATATTATTAAAAAATTCTTATTAGACCGATTCATAAATTTCAAATCGAATAATCTATTTCAATACCGCATCGAGGTATAAGTATTACTCCGCTCTTTCAATAGGTGACCAAGATACTTACAAACTGCCGCCACATTTTCCATCACAAGCAGGCATTGTATCTAGAAAGAAATTTCTCGCATCTTTGCTAACGGCATTCTCAATACTAATTTGCGAACATAGACGATGAATGTCTTCATTTATTTACAACTACGTCTCCTTCAAACCACTCACGATTACGGCATTTATTCACACGTGTGTCTATCTGGCGACACAGCAACGCTTGTGTGTGGTGTGGAAACTACACAGCAATGTATGC
The DNA here is from genome assembly GCA_011170035.1 of Teleogryllus occipitalis. Lineage (NCBI taxonomy): Eukaryota > Metazoa > Arthropoda > Insecta > Orthoptera > Gryllidae > Teleogryllus > Teleogryllus occipitalis. The sequence continues at coordinate 11,608 of BLKR01009026.1, forward strand.
GGAATTATACACGATGGCGCTTGGTCGCTGCAGGGCTTTGCAAATGCCGAGGTGACAAGTTGACAAACTGGTAGCCAGCGCACGCCTCAACATGTAAACTAGCTTGGAAATGTTGGCTTTACATTACCCCGCCCACAACGTAATATGACATGTTGTTTTACATTAATACTGATAATTAGGGAGCGGACTTCCATGATTATGCAAATATCGATCCGTTGCTTCAGGACATAACTAAGTGGAATTTCTTGATATTTTGGTTAGAATTGGATACTATGTAGATTAATATGTTATTGCATATTTGACAGATTTTTTCCAGTTGGTGCATATTCGTGTAATTATAGGAGTATATTTTGCATATTTCGTTAAAATTATCTCTAAAACGTTTCATATTTTCATAGAATATACTTATTAGTTTTTTCCTATCTATAGATGATAAAATACTTGTACGATGTACGATATTTCTTGATATATTTTTTAAACCAGACAGGAAAAATTAAACAAGTCGTACACTGTAGTTCACTAAGGTCAATATTTACTTTAATTATTTCTCCCGCGAGGTAAACTAGGATATACTACATTTGCACAAAACTATATATTTTTATTGCAAGCTTTGTTCTTCTGAATTTTACTAAGAAAGGTTTATACAGGAAAATAAATATTGCTAATTTTAAAGGCATATTAAAGTGCATATTTAAGAATTTTTAGATCATAAATGCATATTTTTACAAGCATTTATGCAATTTTTTTCAAGATTTTTTCCCAGAAGTTCGAGGTATCTCCTGCGATGGATCTGGATCTGCTTTGGGTATTTCTTTAGATAGTGTTTAGAAAAATACAAGCAGGAGTTCTCGGTTTCAACAGTAGATATATTTTCTTACGTGCTAATGAAGATAAGTTTGGAATGTTGCTATCAGTGCTCACTGTGAGTTTTGGTCTGCAACTGTTTATTGCTGTAGGGAGGGGGAAGCAAGATCATCGTTCGAGAAAAGTTGCGCGGGTAATAGCAACCAGATCACTGGGAAACAAGTGAAGGGAACAACAATTTCAGTATCTACGAAGGTGAGTACGCAATTTACGATTTCAAGCTGCAGCTCGAGCTTCCGACATAATTTCTGTTCAAGCACCCTTACCAGCAAGACGCCTCTGCGGAGAGAGTTTACTACCACGCAATATTCCCGAAATACTCGATTTACTAGACATTGGAAAGGCAAAGGAGCTGAGGTAAACGAACGACTGATTGTATTCACATCATCAAGAAGTGAATAAAGACACCCTCCACCCGGAAACTAGGCGTAATAGCAGGAAATCACAAAATTTAATTCTGCCAAACTGTCAATAATTCGTAGCATCCAGTATGGTACATGATGAAGACGGTTAAAGAGAAGAAGAGGAAGGAAATATGAAAATGAAAACGAAGGAGGTAAAGGTGAAAATGGCGAAGAAAAAAGTGAAGAAAGAGAAGGGAAAGACTGGTGAATACGAAGAAGAAGAAAGTGAAAAGACAAAGAAAAAATAAAAAGGAGACGGAGAAGATGAAGTATGAAGGATAAAATATTGCGTACTTTATTAATGTCAACAACACCTCATCAGCATTCCTATATTCCGAAGATGAAGTAATTTCCTCACGAGAGCATAGGCTTCCGCAACCGGAGCCAGAAGCTGTTACGCTTCCGGGAGAGGCCGCGTCAAAGGCACATGTGCCAAACTTTCGGTCACCATTCTGCGGCCTTCGTCAGGGCAAATCGCCACTAATTTCGCTACCTTCCTGCAGAGAACAAAGTGGGCGTGTCCTACCTGGCAGCTGGTCGGGCGGGTCGTCGGCGCCGCACGCCTTGCTCTCGGTGCGGCAGGTGGGCGTGGCCGCGGCGACGGCGGCGGCGGTGCCGGCGGAGGCGTGCGGCGAGGGGCGCTTGGGGGCGGGCGGGGCGCGCGAGGGCGTCTGCGTGGCCTTGGCGCTCGCCTGCGTCGCGGGGGCGTCGCTGTCGTCCTCGTCGTCGCTGTCGATGTGCGGGATGGGGCCGGCGAACTCGAACATGGGGCTGGTCTGGATGGACGAGTCGCGCTTCTGCACGGGCGCCGGCGGCGGCGCGCCGCACGCGCACGCGCACGCCTCGCGGCACTGCGGGCACGGGAAGGCCAGCTCGTCCAGCGGCACGCGCTCCAGCGCGCGCTCCACCTGCGCACGCACGCACGCACACGCGGTCACAAGCCGTCCCATCAACCGTCGTTTATGTAAGTAGTGCATAAACGACGATGTAGTAGTGAGTGTTTAGCGTTAAGACGTTAAGATTAAAGACGGAAAATGTTACATTACGAATGAGATGCTTCTAGCCGGGGCGATGTTAGGAGCCGATGCTAAAATTTCTAACGAGTAATGTAACATTTGATATTATTCTCTGGATATCAAATTATATTTACTTACGAAACATGAAATTTCAGATCGTATTATTGATATCCGAAAGTCTAAATATGACGTTATGTTTAGTACTGTCGCGTTGCTTATAAATGCGGGGGTTCCGCGTGGCGTCGCGCGTTGAACTCACCGAGACGAGCAGCGTGTGCAGCAGCGCGGGCAGCGCCTGCTCGCCCGCGGCGCCGTCGGGCGGCGGCAGCAGCGCGGCCTCCTCCATGGCCAGCACGCTGTCCAGCTCGGGCGACGGCGACGGCGTCGGCGACGGCGTCGACGGCATGGGCTGCTCCGCCTCCTCCGTCACTGGGTCCTCGCGGAGGTCCCGGGGCGCGGGCAGCGGGCGGCTGGCCGGCGGGCCCTCCGCCCCGCGCCACACCAGCGCCACCTCCACCCCGTCCGCGCCGGGCGGGGCCTGGGTCTCGGTCTCGGCCTGCGGCTGCAGCGCCGGCCGCACGCACAGGTAGCAGTCGCGGCTGCGCAGCAGCGTGGGGTCCAGCTCGCCCAGGTGCAGCGCCACGGCGGCCCGCGAGCCCAGCGTCAGCGGCCACCCGCGCACCGACACCGCATCCCCGCCCTGCGCACGCCAACCACACACGTCAGCACGGCCACACATCAGAGCAGACACACATCAGAGCACCCACACCTAAGAGCAGCCACACATCAGAGCAGCCACACATCAGAGCAGCCACACATCAGAGCAGCCACACATCAGAGCAGCCACACATCAGAGCAGCCACACATCAGAGCAGCCACACATCAGAGCAGCCACACATCAGAGCAGCCACACATCAGAGTAGCCACTCATCAGAGCAGCCACACATCAGAGAAGCCACTCATCAGAGCAGCCACACATCAGCACAGCCACACATCAGCACAGCCAAACATCAGCACAGAAAACATATTTTAGTACAGAATATTTCTTTGTGGTCAATCCATAAATCTCTTAATGTGCACATTGTTTTCAGAAACTTGAAATAATATCTTACAAAAATCTCAAAATTACACTCTATAAAACTCTATTAGGACAAATGCAAAATCAAAAAGACAATTCGATGAAGTAGCAAAGAAATAAGAATACACATATTTTCCCTTATGACCAAATGGTTCACTAGCAATTTGATCACAATGGAAATGTAACAATAAATATGAAAACGGACTCTCGAAGTTAGAAAGGAAGACACGACATGTACTACAGTTATTCCAGGTACACAATACAAAAGACAATGACTAAAACATCTTTGTACAGCATGTCCCACGAAGACTACCGATTTCTCCAAAGCTGTAAATCCCCTTCCACCAACACACTCATCCAATTGCGCCAGCAGATCACGTACATAAACCCGCATTACCCCACTTTCCCCGACTGTTCTCACACTGGACGTGACAAGTCTCTCGCGTCCGTTACACACGGTCGCAGGCCACATTTCCGTCAACACATCCACACACACACATTTCCCTCCACCCGCGCTCTGGAGAACGCACACGAAGAAGGCGTGTCCAATTGGCAAACGAAAGCGCACGAGACGATCCAGTCGCGCGTCATTAATCTATCGCCCGCGTGCGCATGCGCGCGTCCGAATACAAGCTCGCCCGCCGGCACTCTTACGCGAGTCCGCTCGGGCGGTGACGGGCGCGCACTCGCGCGCTGGCAGCCCGCCACACGCCACACGACGCAGCCGACGTCTTCGTCGTCTTCCCCCTTCGAAAGGGGAAGCGCCACAAACAGAAAGTGAAAGCCTGCTCGCGAGCCGAGCGACCTTGCAGCGAAGATTAGATATGCGTGTTCGGCGCACGACGATAGACTGTGCACACATACGCGTTCCTCATGGCACCGCCTGCTTCGTGACCATGGCATCGTTCAACGCACGGAATACGTATGCATAAAGGATGGTCGGGAGGATCCCGGTGGGAACGCCTTCCGTAATAAATAAATGGATAAATAAATAGATAATGCCAGCGCGGACGGTTGAGTTTGTTAAGCGTGAGCGGGATCTAGGCGTGGATGTTTACCTCCATTTGACAAGATGGGCATTTCTATCCATATGCATCACCTTTGCAATATTATTCCAGATTTCCTGGCCTGGTTATGTGGCATTGAAGAAGCCTGAACTGTATGTCGCATAACACCATAAATTTGGATGAGTCCTTTTCCAGATTCATACGGACCTATTGGCCACAGCTGATCCCCCCCATTGGTTAATAACTGAATTAGCATGTAGGAGCTTATGGACTGTGCAATAAAGTTACGTATGCATTAAGTGCGTACTAATATGTACCTAATGAACATACGAGCTCTTGGACCATTTCGCTGATACAATGGGAAAATCATATTAAATGCCATGGTGGCCGCACTTGGAGATGAAGCCAGTCACAGCCAGTGAGATGTCTAGGGCCTCAAAGGATATTAAAGACAAACTGTCAACGACTTAATCAAAAACTTAGCCTCGGAAAAGGCAAAGAGGAAAATAAGTTTACACATAAATGTTGTTTTAATGGTAGAATTGAGTAAGAAAAATTCCACCCTTAAACATATTGTTTGCTGCTTAAGTGAGACCCAAGTATTCAATGAACTGAAAATTTTTCACCCGCTTAGTGTAAACCACGTTGTCTACTAACGTATCATTCCAGAATCACTCCCAAGGTGAAAAAAATTTACTCTGGTTTTCTGATAATCAAAATGGGAATGGATCAAAACTTTTGATCCAAAATAGAGATGGTTCACAGTCAAAAATATAACTATTGTTCTTTTGCACAGCCGACAATGAATAGTTTACAATTTAGGTTTTCGAGATAGTTTATGAGCACCATCGTTAACGGATCTTGTGTACGCACATGGACACAGGCTAGAAATAGTCTAAGCAGTAAGAACAAGCGCATCGGAAAGTAAGGGAAAGGGAATCATTTAAGAAGACTCGTAGGTGCCGTTCTGACTGAGAAGGGAAGATATCTAGATTGTTAGTATTACATTGGAGAGAAAGTCAATAAGCTTCTTACTAGAGGATTATCACACATGGCTGACGTGTAGGAAATGGATGCGGTATCATTGTATATGGGTGTTAATAACAAGTTGATAATGTTTATGCGATGACAGATTTGAGACGCTAATCGTCTCCTAAGTCAAGCTGTTCACAGGATTGCTCGTGACAAGTGACAGTCGAATCCATAGAGTATCAGTTACCAGTGACGTATAACATAGCTGGTCTTTACAGAGAAAATGCGTGGAGGAGGTTAATGTTAACTTTGGTTTCTTTCCATCAAAACGTTCAGATTGCTGCTGATGTTATTTTTATTTGTTATTACTAGTGCTAAACTTATAAAATTTTAGGTCCCGGAACGTTCCCCAAATTAATTAATAATTTAATAGAAATAGTCAAGTATTCATAAAGTAATTGAATAATTATTCCCGAAGTACTGGAACGCCGTTCCGTCGCGTTCCGCCAGAAGTCAAACCCTAGTTGTTGTTGTAATTGTTATTTTTATTATTATTGTTATTATTATTATTATTAAGTTATTATTTCTGTATTCTCCATGTCGCCACCGTTACCAGTAGTAGGTATCGTGGAATTCATCGTACTATTCAATCATAGTGACGTGTCCCATCAATTTCCCATAATTCCTGTTCTACTCCCAGGCAGGAGAAATGTGGTAAAACAGTTCGATAAACTGAAAATTTAAAAAAAATAAAAATCTGCCAATCCCGCATCCATTTATTGGTTCTCCCATACATCTCGTACGCTTCCAAGCCAACGCCGTCGTCGGTGGCTCCGCCACCTACCTCATGGCCTCGGCGATCGTGCCATTGGCTTCGCCACGGCGGAAAATTGAATACCGCTTTGTGGGGCTTCCTTCCGTAACCGACTTTTGTGCGGGCGAGGGCCCGGCCAAAGAGAGCAGCGCGGCGCGGCCGCTGCCGCTAATTGTCTGCTATTGTAAACACGGGCCCCGCGACACGTTGCCCGCCGACCTGCCGTTAAATTGCGCTGGTAAATAAAGCGACGTAGCGGCCGGGCGGGCTATAGTGTAATGAACAGAGAGTCTTAGAATAAATGGTATAAACTTGTAAGGCAAGTTGGGAGGTCAAAGATCACATCTGCCAACGAACGTGTGTTGGGAAATCTCGTATAACGAAGTTGAATATATGATATTTGTATTATTATTACTATTATTACTGACGGTAGCACTGCGGAAGCAACAGAATTTCGGTGAATTTGATACTGCACTAGGCAGACAATAAATCCCGAAAGTTCCGGACTCCCTTGATTGTCCTTCCCTCCCCTATTTGTTCGTGAATGGTAGGATACTTGTAAAGGAATTGGGATTTGGCAGGCATTTGAAATATCTTTGACAGCGTCAGAATACACGTGCCGAATGCCAGTTGTTTCAATAACTGTAGTTCAGATTTAATAGTAACACACAACTGAGAGAAAGTATTTTCGTATTGACTATTAGAGAGTGTATATATATATATATATATATATATATATATATATATATATATATATATATATATAAAGAGTACGTATATATATATATATATATATATATATATATATATATATATATATATATATATATATATATATATATGTATATAAATAATTTATTTCGTTAATTCTTTTTTCATTAAAGTCCCAATCGTACCCTCCTGCAGTGTAAATTAATTTATTTTTTATACAAAACATGTAACGGATACCAGAATTGTAAAGAATATTCATTTGACACAAAGCAAACGGGAGAAATTAAATTTCACCTCTGTTCGAAGACACATTTTTCACAATATCTCATAAAATAACACAGTTGACTGTTCCTCGCACTAAAATTTGCAAAATCTTCACTATGCGCTTTTTATTCACATCAAAGGTTCCGCATGAAAGGCGAATGATTCATTATTTTCACCGCAACAACTGGGCAAAAAAGAAAGACCAGCTCGTGAAAAACGTAGGCGAAGCCGCGTTCATTCGAGACGTAATACCACTTCGCACAAATTCCAGACGCGTCTCGGGCGACACAATGAAGAGCAGGGTGGACGGCGGGCTCGTAAACGGCTGGGAAAGTGGCGGACGGGAGCACGCGAGGGGATTCTCTTCCCAGAATCCGGGAACTTCGCGAGCTCGGGCCATCGCGATCGAAGCGCAGCGTCGAGCGGTTCCGGGAACCACAGGGTCGTGAAGCACGTGCCGCCGTCATAAAAGGCGGCGCGAGTGACACGACGACCTTCGCTAACGAGAATGGAATGCCCCCCCCCCCATCCAGCAGGGCACAGGAGCCTGGACTCGTCGCAATAAAGATCGAAGTACCGTGGCCCCGGGAAAAAATTGGACGATGTTTATTCGCAGAAGAGCTGGTCAGTCGGGGAAGTCATTCAGTCCTGTCGATCACGAGCGCGGACTCCGTGTTCGGCGAGCCTCATTCGAATAGGATTGGTTGAACCAGGATGGTGCAAAAACGAGGTTATTGTAAATCAGTTTAGAGGTTCAGAGACAATATAATTGCATATTAATGGAAGTTTAATTGCGTTTTGAAGTGTTGCCGTAGGATCCAAATTTTTGTGACCACCCATCTGATCAATTTGTTTTCATTTGTGTAATTACGAAAATACAAGAGATTTTGTTTTGTGAGAATATCGATTACAATATAACGTACGCCACGTTATTTACTTATACGATCACAATTTAATATCTTCGTGTGCAATTACTGTTCCATTTTATATATAATTCTATAAAATAATTAATAATAATAATTGTTCAGCGTGAATGGATTAGAATTCTTCGGGGAAAGAAGACAGCCACTTGACTTCAAGAATGTTGCCCAAAAATTACAGTCGTAAATATTGTCAGGTCTATGGTATGTCTCTTACTCTTGCCAGTTATCTCCATATGGCAATGCACTTACAGCAGCGGACGTATGTGACGCAACAAACGACTTTAAGTTTGACGGAAACTGCAGCACCACAGCCCACGAACACCGCGCTATCAAAACATTGGCAAGAGTAATTCCTTCCTCTTCTCATTCCTCCAACGGTGCCCCAGACAAGCCACCAGGCCCCGTTGCACGAACTACAGCCAACTCAATTTGCACTCGAAAGCGAGCTCGTCGATGACAAACGCCGCGTCATAGGGCGAGGGGAACTGGTCACGATTCGGGTGCGGACGGGGCCGAGGGCGGGGAATGGAGCGAGAAATGTGGGTGTAGGAACGAAACGGGAGGTGCACATAAGCAGGACGGTATGACGTGAATAAGTGATGGCAGAGGAGATGACACAAAAAGGAGTAAGTAACGAGTAAACGAAAGAAAACCGTGAAAGGCAAAGAGAAGCATGTTTAGAGATTAGCAACAGTCTATGAAATACATTTGTGGTTTAATGTTGCTAGAATGTAGATCTCGAAGATTTGAAAGGTCAAAACTAAAATTAGACGTATTTGCGAAGACTAATAAAGAACAGAGAGGTCAAAAATAGTACGGATAAGGTGATACAATTAATATGAAAGGAAATAAATTAATCAAACTATTAATATGGCTACTATCACCAGAGCGCTGTCTTACAATTATAGCCAGGTCGAGTTGGAAAGAAGTGGCCAAATGGAGGCATCTAAAACGCGGGCACACGTTATAAAGTAATGAGGTAGTGATGAGAAGACGATGATGGTGGCTGATTGTAGTGGGACAGTGACGTGGTGGTGTCGGGCACGTGGCATCTGGTGATACAGTTACGGGTTGGAAAAACGGGGTGGAGACGGGATGGAGATTTGTTGGGTGCGGAGTAGAGGTGGTGTGGAGATGAGGTGGGGACGGGGAGGAGATGGAGTGGAAACGGGGTGGAGACAGTGTGAAGATGGGTTGGAGACAGGGATGGTGACGGGGTAGGAATGGAGTGGTGACGAGGTGGTGACGGGGTGGTGACGGGGTGGTGACGGGGTGGTGACGGGGTGGTGACGGGGTGGTGACGGGGTGCTGACGGGGTGGTGACGGGGTAGTGACGAGGTGGAGACGAGATGGGGACGGGGTGAAGACGGGGAGATGTGGAAGAAGCTTAAGGGCGGAGCGGAATGGGAGGGCGGCGGAACAGCGAGTAGACGCGCAGATTGCCCATCGCGCATTGAGGGCGCTAACGAGGCTAACAGCCGCTGACAGCTCTCATTACGGGGGCGAGCGCGATAGCGCCTGGCAATCGGCTGCGAATTGGCCGCCGCCGGCCCGCCACCTGCCCGGGCGCCCATTGGAACTGGTGTGCCATTTCGCCTCCCTTGCAAATGGCTCATGAAAGAACTAAAAAGAGCTCTTGGAGATATAAAGAGGATAAATATTTAAGATGTAATTAAAGCGTATATTAATAGATTGATGGGGCAAAAGCGTTTTTGTAGAAGTTTTTTAATTAGAAACATCGATTGTATGCGTACATTTTAAGTGCTGAAATTAGAATTCATCATCACACTATTTTTTCAAAAGGAGTCTATTTGGAAACTAAAGATTTGCCATTGTATTCACTCAGTATCACTGAATTGCTTCGGTTTATATGAAGCGTTCTATCAAGTTACTTGCACTTTACGCGTACTGAATTGTTGCACAAACCAAAAGAGTGTACTTTTACTCAACACCACATTATCAAGGTAATAACAGCAATATACGTAATCATATTATATTGGCATTATTTATTCTTCACAAGATTAAACAGCACCTCGTTGCTTTAAATAAAACAAAAGAATGTTTGACAGAATTTTGCCACAAAATCAGTTAGTGAAAATTGTGTGTAGGAAAATTGTACAACTACCTGACCACTAAGCCGACCAATTTACACTAGGCTCTAACATTTTCTATCCTTCTTACGCATTGTTATGCCGACCATGGCGACATCATCATCATAAAAAATTATAAAAGAATGTAAAAAGAAACATCAGATGAAATAGGAAAGACATTAAACCGTTCATAAAAACTTTAATTTTCCTTTCATACGTATGATAATTTAATAAAAATTCGTTCAATGCTGACTCAGCCTTTTCTCGTGCCATCAAGTTACAAACGCGAGGAACATTCCAGAACTGCCGACGTCAAGAATGTCTATTTATTACTTCGTGTATCTTTGCTTCTTATGACATTCCAGGAGCAGAAAACATGTAATAACACAAGCCACACGACAGAGGAAAGACACCGAAATACATTTTAAGCTTTACACGGATGAAGAACTGACAGCATTTCGTCGTTGCATACTACTATTCCTACATATTTTGATCAATAGCTACTGTGGTATTATTATCTTACTATGTTAACATTGTATCAGGTGTGAAAGCATATAAATTTACTAGACCGTCGCCCAATGTTCGAGTCTCGGTAGCGGGAGATTTTCCACAAAAGCTGCATTCTCACTAACTGAAAGAGAATTTTCACATCCGCCGCTTCGGCAGTTTGATTTCCATCTGTAAATTCTAAGATGCTGGAGCACAAATTCCGGAATTCACTGCGCACTAACATTCCTTACTCTCTCTCCCCACTGTCATCTTTTGGACACGCAACCAGCTCTTTCAATTCGATCCATATGACCCAATAATCTGGAAATACTCTGGCAGTCTTATGCGAACGCGAGTCTTGTGCCAAAACCCACGGTACGAGACAGCGCGAACGGGAGCACAATATTAACAACAGAGAAATAAATCACCAACAAAACCGATGCAAAGCTACCCCACAACGGAATTACATTCTGAGTTAACAAGCTTTCGAGTTCTCCTGTACACCTGGCTCCCAATAGAATGGAATAATAAAGTTAGTCCGCGCAGCAGTGATGTCAGGCGTCGTCAGCGACAGGCAATGCAATCACGCAGGAATCCATCGCCGCTGGAGCCAATAACGAGGGGCTCCTTCGCGTGGCAGTCGCTGGAGGGAGGCGGCGGAGGGGAGAAAATTGATTCGATCATCTGCAGAAAGCGCCTGGCGTCTTCACAGACCCGCAACTCGCTGCCAATTGAGTTATTGGAGTTTGAGTCATCACCTCGTGATTATTCTCTCTCAAGACTCACGCTTGCAATTGGTAATGGAAAGTAAAGCAAGGGCACATTGAGCATATGTGAAGTGTATTTGAAGAGAATAAAAAGAAAGCATGAAGATATGATATTTTAAAACATACACAAGAATCCAGTCTTCACGAATTTGAATGAGATAAATATTTTCCTTCCAAATTAAAAAAATACTGTTACTTCGCGTTATTTGCAGAATTACGCGAAGAGACTTGAGGGAAATAAAAATGAATGAACCTTGTGAACCGAGTGTTATTTAATAACGTATATTTAACACACAAAAAAATAACACTAACTTATTTTACTCATGAAACTATAATATTTTTGTCGCATTCTGAAAATCAATCTCATACAGCACATTATTTAAAAGGATCCATCAAAACAAACAGAATTAACAAATCGTCTTTTTTACGCGTATGAGGTATAACATTAACGTAATGAAATTTACACACCTCTCACCTCTATATGACGTGATCAATTATATTAATCGACACTGGACAGTTTTCCAATATTATTACGTCTCCATACAAGTAATGTGAATTAATGAGATAAACCTTTTCGTTTTAACTAATATAGATATTTAAATAAAGTACCAATAAATTTATTTCCATTTCAGGTTACAAAAATAGACACAAGAACATTATAAAAGCGTTCAATACATCACTTTTGTTTACCGCAAAGCTTAATGTAATTCGCGATATCAAAAGGGCCGAAAAACAGATGAACAATGAACAAACACTTAACATGCATCACTTGAAAGTTTTTAAGTAATTTCTACAGCATAATGACCCAGACAAAAAATAACTTCTTTTGACGTTCAGCAATTTGCAATTAAAATATTGCATTTAAACGAGTGATAATTTTATGCTCTGGAAAAATCTAAACTAACAACAGCCTTCTCCCCAAAATGCAGACGACGCCAATGAAATCGCAGTTATTGCTCCCTGGAACCAATCACCCTACCAAGTTTGAAATTGATTTGAACGAACTGTACCGGCTGGAAGCAGACCTCGCTCCCCCTCAACCGGCGGCTGCGCTCTGTCTCTCGAGAGTCCGTATTAATATTTCGCGGTGGAGTGCCATGTCAATGCCCGGTCCCCCTGTGTTGACTCTTTCATGGGGGGCCGGGCAGGGGCGGGAAGGGGACCGCCCGCAGAAAAAAAAAACCGGTGCGTGTTTTATGCTCCTCTCGCTGCGACAACCGAGAGGCGCTCTTTGAAAAAACAGTACGGTTCCCTCGATGGAGGGAGGCGGAATGAAACCGTATACACATCCACAAGTACCGTTGACTAATTTGCCGTTTGGGTCGGGAGGGAGGGGTCGATAGGCAAAGCAGCGCGCGCAGTAAGCCGGCAGATGTGTTCGATGGTAGATTCATCGATGTGGTTGAGCGATTGAAGTTTAAAACGTTGCTTCCTTTTATCGGTGTGCGCGAAGAGGTAATATAATACGAACGACGGCTGGCACATAATAACATTTCGGTGGACGCGTCGATTTAGGAGGCTCTTTTAATATTCACAATCTATAGAGCAGCGTTCCTCACTTGATTTTTTTTTCACAACGAAAATATAAAGGGATTCCAATGAAGATATTCCTAATTTTACGCTTAATCTCATTTTATCACATAATACACATGCAGAATTTACATTTTGCCATTTTCGTGTTCTGAAAGCAAACAGTTTTAATTTGTCTGTATGAGAAAACTATGTAATCTCAGTTTCTACCAATTTATTTCATATGCTCAGTATCCTCACCATTCTCACCAGCTCCGGTTCCTTCTCTACCGCTTTCAGATGGTCCACAGAATGCGCCCGTCCTTTCAATTTAGAGCGGAAAATTAAATAAAGAAGTTCTGCGAATTTGCGGATCATCTTGAAACTGGTTTACTGAATTGTGACAATACGTAGATATAGACAACGAAAGTAAAAGAAACAAGATACACCAATATTTCATTAATTTGTTCAAATGAACTGAATCTAACAGATTATAATGTAAAGGCAAGCACAACGATGTTGTTTACTTCTAAGGTGCTGATAAAAAATACATTGATGCAATGAAGATGACTAATATGAAACTAAGCAAAAGTACGTACGTTACAGAGGTCTAAAATAATATGAATGTAACAAATCATTCAAATAATATAAACTAGTGGTGCTAAAACAGCACGTACTTTCTCGCCCGTATTTTCACGCAAAATTACGAGAAAAGTACTCAAATATCCGAAAAATTGTACATGATCCTATTTTTAAGGAACAAATTTCATTAAAGGAAAAATCTGAATTTCTAATATTTTAGTTGTAGGAAGATTCAAAAAAAAAAATCAACAATAGAAATTTTCGAAAAATCAAGGTTTTCAACGAACATGTAACTTGTACCATTTCATTCTCTTAAACCTTCCTTCACTTTATCCAACAACAAAAATTATTGAAAAACTTATTTGAAATTTTCCAAAAAGAAACCAGGAGTTTCGTGTAAAGTACTATTTTAATTTTTTGGGTACTATACCCCCAAAAATTAAAACAGCGGTTTCAAATTCAGGGGCCGCGACATGAGCCAGATCGTTTGCGGAATATCAATTCTGGAGAAAATCGGCAGAAAGGTTAAGCCCGTATCGTTGTTCACAGACGGACGGACTGACAGATTTTGCTGTCATTCGATTTTTCGGAATTAAGAACCCACAAAACATGGAATCTGGCTACATCACGTGTTAGAAGATTATTTTTCTCTATTCAGCAACTGGATTTATCCACTTTTCGTTAGCAGGGCTCTGTAATAAGCGTTTTTCTACAAAAAATTCGCCGTTTTTTTCGCGCAGCATTACACAACTTTCTCTCTACTCCGTAGCGAGAAAGAAAAAAGAAACGAGTGCTTTTAGTACGTGGCGTTGGGAGGTTCGTCCGCGGCCGCCGCGCAGCACTGGGGCGTCTTCCGCCCAAGGCCGAGGAGGAGGCGGCGCACGGAACAATGGCGGCGGGCGGCGGCGCGGCGCGGCGGTCCGGGGAAAGAAGAAAGGATTTCCCCCGCGGCGGCGGCAGCGAAGGCACGTGTCCCGCCGGCTGTCACCTGCCGCGGCGGCCGAGGGCCAGAACCTGTTCCTTGCACCGGACGTCCTCCTCCTCCTCCGCCGCCGCCGCAGCCGCCGAAGCAGTCGCGGCTCAATGGAATACCGCGCGCCAGCTCACTGCCCGCTGCGCCGCACTCTACCGCTGTTGCCAATTGGCGCCCAGCGTTGGGCTAGGTTAGAACCTCTAGATAGTGATTGGCGAAACCTGAACGTTTACCACCATTTTATGTCCCACTCACACGAGAGCTCCGCCAGGCAGCTTACAGAATTCGAGGAGAAATTATAACAATAGTAGGCATTGTGAAGTTTCACGTTTATTAATATTGGCTTTGGATAGATTAATGGATCCCGATATCAAAGACGTTCAGAAAGAGGAGGGGGAGCAGCTGTGGCAACTATCTCAAGCCTAAACTTAGATGGAGCCCCGAATTTCGTTCATTCACAATAAATTTAAAAAAAAGTATTTATTTCTAATTGATATTAAGCGTTAAAATTTATAACTCTTACATGGAGAAATGAATTGTTTATGTATGGCAGGAGCGTAACTTTTGTTTGAAATAAGTGGTCCCCGTGGGTCTATTGTCCTGGGCCTAGAGTTTTTTTCTGAGCATTCCTTTACCGCACACATACTACCACACAGTTTGAACTCCTCTGGGCATGAAATGTGCTCTAATCTCTGTTTCTAGGAACTCTAGTAACTTGTTAGATAGGTATTCTCAGGCAAGCCTCGCTGGGCGAATCCGCCTTACGCCTGTTGTAGTTGCAGCTACCTACTTCACGATTTGCACAGCGGAGATCAATACGGTGGCCCTCAAATGCTGGACTCACGGGCGCAGCTTATTCGTATACTAAGGTCCTTCAGACATTCGTTAAATTCGTCTGAAATGATAGTATACGGGATTGTGGAACGGCGCGTCCCATAACGCACGATCTAGAGCCACTGATCTCTCACTCCCAGGATTAAAATCGCGGACGATCGACATGGAATGAGTAGGGACAAAACAGGTTCGCTCCAAGAGTCATTGGACTACTTCCGTTTCTAAATGCTTCTCACTGTACCATTTTTTACATACAATATATTAATATTTTTAAACCATCTATCCATCATAAAAAATGCCCATTTCAGATATGATCGCAGGAAATAGTGATAAAGAATCACAAAAATCTGGGTAACTGGAAAAACTTGACTAGTACTACTTTTCATAATATTATTCTCTTTACTCAACGATTAGTTTGTACGCTTGTTAGATTATCCCCGCAATGTTGCCCACGACGTGTTGGCCCTGGCACACCTATTTGGCGTGTACATCGAGGTCGGTCCACGATTCCGCGAGCTCTGCTCATGATAATCACCACCTCCCTCCCATCTGCTGCCGCCGCCGCGCGAGGCCGTGGGAGTAGCGCGGCCAGGCGGTCGCGAGCTCAGTGACCGGCGTTTGTCGCGTTTGTCGGTCAGTCGCCGGGGTCGCGGTGCGGCTGGCCTCGGCGGGCGGGCCGGCCTGGGTCACCATGGTGACCTGCGCCGCCCTCCCCCGCCCCCGGGCGGAATCCCAGGGGCGCACCCGCGGCCAGCCCCGCCGCCGCCGCCGATCCTATCTCATTACGCCGCGTGCCGCTCCTCACTTAACCCCGGCGCAGCGGCCAGGCATTCGCACGCCGATCCGTTGCATGCGCGAGAATTGCCGTTGCAGCGGAGGCAGCGTCGCGCCCAGCGATCCCGGCACCAGAGGTCACTGGGCGCTGGAGCCCCGACACCCAATGGAAACGAATACTTGGCGGTGGAAGGGAAGGTTTGTGAAACGGCGGCAGAGAACCTTCTTTACAAAGTGTAAATGAAATAAGGCAGATGACAAAGGGCGTGTGCGAAGCATAAAAAAGAGACAGGGCCACTATTTTTCTCCTCCTCCTAGTAAGTAAATCAACGCAAGGAGGATAAAATTACAACTTTAATGAAACAATAAATACAGACTGAGAATATTGAAACTATTTTATACTCTTGTGTTTTTCAGAGAAAAATTTTAAAATTATGTAAAATACTAAAAGTAAATACTGATTATAATTCTGACTGTCAATTGTACACTACTGTTCTAATACTCGTTTAAATTGGGTGTTCACTATTTCATTTAAATCCTGTACTGATTATAGTATATCAGTATAGTTGCAGTCGCTAATAACCTTGTCGTTGATGCGACTGTAAATAAGATTAAAAAAATAAATACAATGAATTTTATGTTGAAAAGTGCTGCACGTTGACATGGACTGAACGTACTTATTATATATCAAGTTTTATTAGGTAAGGCTTCGGGGCCGATTTTAAAATTCTGAAGGGGACACAGCCCTCCCTGGAATCATCAGTACGCTCGCCTCTGCCTGACGTTAATTGACATGACAAATTTACACTTTGTTACTAGAGTGATAAAGTCGAATGGAGTTTATAGTTTCTCATTGATAACGCATTGAAAGTGATTATATTTGGCACTCTCTAAATCGTAAATGCAAGACAATGCATTATAAATATAGAAAGTCATAACTTTCTGAAACGCGCAACCAAGCGATATCAATCCCAGGACGTTTCAGCTTCCAGATGAACTAGTGCCGCGCTCTTTCATTGCCCATTGCAGGAAATAAAACGAAAGATTAGTGCCCCCGGAACTGAGAAAGAGAATGGGCCGGGATTGTGTTGGCGAGACACAAGATGTGTCCGCTGGAAAAGACCTCCCCGATGTTTGCCTTTTAAGCAGCCAGAGTTCATTCGTGTAAATATCATAATAAATAATCGATTCCGGCATATTTTGCATTTCCCACATTGCCTCAAATATTGTGTCGTGAAAAGGTGATTAACATTATGCAAAACCGCACCGGGGGACATTAGCGCCCAATACCCTCGCAACAAGTTTTGTCCACAGTTCCAACGGAGAGCTGATAACCCAATCGGTGAGTGGACGACTTCTCTAATGGTGCGGTGGCGCGCTTCCCGTCGAGTCGCTCTGGCGACCATATGGCGCGGCGCCAGCGCGCGTACACCGTTAGAACGTCGCGGGGCGGGGCGGGGCGGGGCGGGAGCGAGGAGGAGAAGGGCGGGGAGGGCGGGGCGGGGCGCCGGGCGCGCCCGTGACGCAACAGCGCTTGACCTCCGACCCCGCGCGCCTTCTGCCGGCCGTTGCCTCCCTCGGCCCTGAACTTGGTTGGGCTCCGCGGATTGCTCGCTCGGGCGCGGCGGAGTGTGGCGGGTGGCCGTCGCGCAGGGGCGAGCCTCCAACTGCTTCCTGGACTCCCGAGAAAAGCTACGAGCGGACTCGAAACACTATTTCGCGCTCTGGTGCGATTCATTCTTTGGTCGATATCTTTAACGTATCTTTATACGGCAAGGGACACAATATATCCAGTGCCGTATTTGTATGTTTTTGCTTAACTATTGACTCTCTTATGACTGAACAAACTGCAAAGAAATATTGGAGAATATGATTGTTAAATGTGGACTGTTTAAAATTTGTATATTATTTGAGAGTAAATGCATTTTTCCTGGAATTAACAACGACTGTTACGAAATATAGTACACTAAATATAGGAACATCCTTGCCGAAATGTATACTTTTATTGTTCCACAATTAAATTTTTGTATGTTACAATTTTGACGCAGAAATATCATTGTTCTAAATCACCTTTTTCCAATAAGGAATTAAAATGATTGGCCGCGTTCGAGCAATCGAAACAGGAATGTTCAGCCTCTGCACATTTAAAAAATGAAAATATAAACTAATTCAGAATTAGAAGGAAAGAATACTAAAGACCTCCCACAAACTTGAAAAATTGCGTGCCCACTAACGTTCCAGTGATAACCCCACTAAAAGGAAACGTTTTTCTAATCTTGAGAACAGTAAGATAATACCCCATTGATTCTCGTAATCAAACGATCTTCCTCCAACGGGTCTACCCAATTCCCAAGACCCGCAACCTTCTTCACGGATCCCTCGTGAAGGAGAGGGCGCCACCAACAGAAAACAAATGCGCGGTGTCTGGCCACCTGGCGGGCGGCTGGCCCGGTCGGTGGCGGTCGACGCGCTCCCAGGCGCACCCGGGGACTGGAAGGCGGAAACGGGGAGGCGGGGACGGAGAAGTGGAGACGACGAGGCGGGGACGGGGATACGGGGACGGTAAGGTGGGGACGGGGAGGTGGAGACGGGGAGGCGGGGATGAGGCGGGGACGGGGAGGCGAGGACGGGGACACGGGGAGGCGGGGACAGGGTGGCGGGGACGGGGACACGAGGAGGCGGAGACCTGGAGGCGGGGACAGGGAAGCGGTGACGGTGAGGCGGGGACGGTGAGGCGGGGACGGTGAGGCGGGGACGGTGAGGCGGGGACAGGGAGGCGGGGACAGTGAGGTGGGGACAGGGAGGCGGGGACGGTGAGGCGTGAACGGGGGTACGGGAACAGGGAGGCTGGGACGAGGAGGCGGGGACGGTGAGGCGGGGTAGGTGAGGCGGGGGAGGTGAGGCGGGGACGGGGAGGCGGGTGGCTCCTCCTCCCACTGTGCCACTGTGCGCTGGGAGCGGCCGCGGTGGCACCCGCGCGGCCCAGCGCCGCGCAGCGGTCGCCGCCGGAAATTACGGTGTGGCCGTAAAGCGATCCTCGCTTAATTAATTCATTATCAGGCGGCGGTAATTAAAGAAACGATCTGAGAGCGCACGCGATGTAATTATGGCTGGCGGAGCGTGTGGGCGAGAGGTTGAGGCGCCGCGGGATGCGGGTGGGAGAGGTGCGACGGGGTGTGGGAGTTGGCGAGGAGAATCTGGAAATTTCTGATTGATGAGGCCCTGCACACGTGGGCGCAGGGCAAGGCGTTAGGATGATGAGAGAATTAAAGATGCACGGGCTGATCGACGAATAAAGATGCTGTGGACCCTAGAGAAGAGACTTGCAAGATTTATACTTAATTTTAATTTAATTTTAAATATATAAATATTAGCTCAGCAAAACAATCCTCAAAAACAGGCAAATGGTGTGTCATTTGTGATTACATTGCTTCTGCTGATGGAATCTGGAGACATTTGAATTCACGAATAACGGGGAAAAGTTCCTGAACGGAATGACGTTCTGATAGAAGTGGTATGCGGCAAGTTAAATTACGTCTCTCATGTACTGCCTTCTGTATCGAAAGGATAAATCGAAAAACCTGTTAGTGAACGTATAGATAGCAGGACAGCAAGAGTTGCGAATCTAATATTTTCTTGATTGCTAATCAGAGGTATCTAGAAAGTACAGAAAAATATTAGACACGTCCAAGTGTATTGAGTAACTCGAGCCCCAGGAAAAGCATTCGCTACAACTACAATTAGTTATCTACTTCGGCTTGTGTATATGAAATTACTTACCGTGCTCTAATGTAAGCTATTTGAAAGTATGAAATGACGTATCTAGGAATCGATTTTGAAAGTTCATAAATGGAAGTACATTTGACATAGTGAATAACGGAGGATATTGCAATTAGAAATACACAAACCGCCAGGCTTCCTAAGAAAAGTACTGAAGAGCAAAAAAGTTCATAAGTCATGCACCCCACATCTACGCAGCGGGGGGGGGATATAAACACGACGTGACCTTTCACTGACGTAATGGCAGCGTAGGTCCCGCTCAAGGGTGCTTTCTCTGAGGGGGAGACTACGACAGCGCGAGACAGATTTCGCAGCGGGGCCCCGCGGCGATGCAGGGGGGTCCGGGCCCCCTCGCAAGAGGTCGTGGCGGAGGGGGAGGGGAGGGCGCAGTCGGCCGTGTGACGTCACGCGCGGCCGTATCTCGGCATCGGGGCACCGCGCGAACAATGAGTGCACTCGGCGGTCGCTGGCGGGGGGCCCCCGGCGACGCGCCCGAAAATTAGTGATCGGGGAGGGGGAAGGAGGTGAGCGGCCGGAAGCCTAATGGCAGGCCCCTTCACGGGATGGAGAGGCCTCTGTTTATGGTCCGGAACATTACGGGCTTCTCTCGGTGCGCCCCGCCCTCCCACAGCGTGCACGTGGCCGCCTCTCTCTCTACTCTGCCGCCGCTGCAACCGTCGCAGCGGCGGCAGCGACGACGACCCCCTCCGACCCCCTCCGACATCATCGCCTCGTTCTCTGAACTACCCTCCACCGATGTTTCATCCTCTATCAACGTCGCTTCTTTCTATGCACAGCGTCGGCTTCTGTTCTAGGGTACTTTCCTACAATGTTTTATCTTCCCTCCTTGTCTCTTCTTCCTCTGTGCATCATCTTCCTTTCGCATCCACACTCCATCAGTGCTTCATTTTCGACGTTCGTTGTTTTTTTCTAAACATTGTCTTCTTTTTTAAGTTCCTGTTCATAAATTTTTATTGTTATCGTCGTTTCCTTCTCGGCAAGTTTTCAAATTCTTTCTTTGTAACTCTTCTATCAATGATTCTTCCAATCTCATTCATTACCTCCATCATTTCTTTAAACTTCACCTTCGGTTGTTTACCTGGCGCTTTTTTCGGTCAGTTCCTCCTCTTATTTTTTTACTTTTCTGTCGATTCTATTGTTTCATTCGTGATTAATCCATCTCATTCCGCAGCACAATTTCTCTTTAGATACATTTTATTTTTCATCATGTCTAATACAATTTTTCCTTTTTAAGCATCAATATTCTTTGAATTTTCATCTTGTTTTGTAGTTTCTTGTGTCTCTGAGTATACCTGGTACTTTTGTCCTCAGCTACTTTTCCTTCACAACCTGCTCAATTTTTTCTCTAGCATATGAATGGTAGTGTAATCATTATAACACTTATCCTGCAATAATTTTCTCCACTATCACCCCCTGCTTTGTGACCCTTTCTCCCCTTCTCCGCTCCTGTTTCCTCTTCCTCCTCACCACCGGCCCCTTCTCTCTCCGCTGCCCTCCCACTCGAAAGGGCGTCTGCCGCTGGCCCTCGGCCGTCGTGGCCGACAGCCCCGGCCCCGCCCCCGCCCCCGCCGTTGACTCACGACCAGCACAAAGCGCCGCCTCGGACCCGCCCCCGCACCCCCTTTGACCGTCCCACCTCCTCCTCGCAGCCCTTTAATTCGGCGTGGCAAGGAGCGCTCCTCTCACCGAGTGCCTGTCACGGACGACGCAGCAGAGGGCGACGACGTGAGGTTGATGATAAAGTGTAAGTCAGCGGTGGAGTTGACGGTACTTGCTGTGCAGAGGTCAAGAAAGTTATTGTGATAGATAGAAGCGTCAAGAGATAATTGCAAAAATGATGGATAGACATTCACAGAAACGGAGATGCTTACTATGCGATCGTAAATAATCGCTTGGCGGCGTCTTCCACATAGATTTCGCAACAAAAAAGGAGATAACGGGGCTGGGACGTGGTAATTGACACTTGCGGTTCATAAATTTCCCATATCATGCCATGATAAAGATTGCATCATAAATCTGGAATGCACTGGTTCAGAACTCGTCTAGATGAAGTTCATCATATGTTTACCGCGCGCACGAGAGCCATACGGTATGTTCAAATTTAATTAATATATTTGTAATCCAAAACTGACATGAAAATAGAAATATTATTTGCATGTAAATTTATCACAAACATTATTGAAAGCCCTTCCTGAGAGATCTGGCTATGAAAAACATTTTTAACGTTCTTTTACGTAGAGGACCCATTGTGTCCATTTAGTAATTTCCATGCTCTGAAACTATTTCAGACCACATAATTCTTCAACCTATTTTTGGCTATTCTATCAAAGTAATCGAGTTGTAAATACCCTTGTTTAGGTGTTAGACATTCTGTAAAAATGGCAAAACCAATTTAATCGCAGTCCTTTTTCTGTTCCTGAACTTCGACTTCTAAGTTTCAAAACAACTTTACAGAGCAACAACGTAGGCGCAGGAGGAAAGCATTACGTAGACTCCACGCGGTCCCACGTGTGGCATCCACCGCTTCACCCCTTCAGCTGCAACGCGGCCAATGTTGTAGGAGGCCTATTGTTGGATGCACCGGAGGGGGGGGCTTTGTTGCGAGTGCACACGGACGATATACCGGTGCGGGCGGGAGAGCCGAAGGCAGGCGTTCAAAGCGTAAAGCCGCCGCCGATTCGCGACGTCGCGTCGCTCCGCCCAGCCGCCCGCTGCTAATAACAGAGCGCGGCGGGGGGCGGGGCGGGGCGGGGCGGGGTAGGGTGGCGCGCCCGCCCGCGCAGCTGTTCGGGAGCCGCGCCGTATGGACGGCTTTGGCAAACACGCGCCCCACGTCAATCACCGGCTCAGGAAGGAGCGCGCGGCGTGCTTCAATGGGTGGCCGGGACTGAAAGGTCCATTTCAATTATCATATCCCAATGATTGCTTTTGCTTCCTCATATGTGACACGGAAGACTACAAGGGATCATATGTCCAAAAATTTCAAAATTCAGTTATTTGTGACAAACTATTCATAGTTAAATTCCTAACCATTAGGTGTAAAAATCTTCAAAATATATCAAAATTATCGAAAATATTCGAAAGTATATGGAAGTTATGATAGTTTGAAATGTATGTTATCGGAAAACGGAGTTTTTAGAAACAATGCGTTTAAACTTTCGTAATTTAAAAAATCACAATGGTTTCAAAAATTAACATATTTAAGAAATGAAATTAGCTTACAAATAGCTTTTGAAATGTTATTTATCCAAGTAAATAAGTACAAAAAGAAACAACATATTTTGGTTTCTTGCGTCTCACGCAAAACTTCGTTTCCCGACAAATGGTCCCTTTTAGTTTTCCGCATCACATACAATTGAGTACAGTAATTTAAAATCTTAAAAAATTGAAAATTCGAATCTCGCACTTTACTTTTGCTGAAGAGAATTTTTCAAGTGATAGCAGGATATTAGCTGCAATATTATAAAATTGCATAAACGTTATAATAATAATAATAATAATAATAATAATAATAATAATAATAATAATAGAAAATACGTGTAGTAGCACCACTGGTGTGTTGGTGAATGAGTCTAACCCCAAATTCCGTTCGTGTATTTCTGTATTCTCATTTGTCAGTTACCGGTACAGGGTCGAACAGACGAAGGAGCAAGACGCCGGACAGGTGCCTGGGAAATTCAACGGGTTACAGTGAAGCAAAGCATCGCCGTTTGGACGAGCTTTCGCAAGCACGCACCTCACGTCAATCACAGGCCTAACAGGGGGCGAAGGAAAGAGCGCTCTGCACGATTCAATGGATAACCGTGACGAGGAAACGACTTAAAATATACTACATCTCAATTTTATCATATTCGCAAAGAAAGGGTATTGGATCGTCGGGTAGCGGCTAACACAGACTTTCCAGCCTGAGACCGACCAAGGAGGTTCAAGGCATCAGCTGATATCGCTGCAGTGCCTCTGACCGGGGTCCCAACGTGGCAGAAGTTTCGACACTAGCTAGATAGCTAGGCGGTATTCAGTCGTTATCTGAAGGAGAATTCTAGCGGCCGGCGGCTCTGATCGATCATTTTCCGTGATTTCTCCGATGAAAACAATGCCGGAGTAGTACCCTAACAAAAGAGCCACGTACCGTGCACAATCTTTTCTTCCTATTTTTTGTCCTATCCTCACCCCTTACTTACACACACACGCGCGCGCACTACACTACCACATACGTCAAGAGACCAGTCGGAAGCTTAGAGCTTGTCCCGGTAGAGGCGGTGCCCCGCTGGTGGGAGATACCTGGTTGAGGAAAATCCCCGTAAGCCGACGTAGGTCGGCACCGTATCTCGCCATCCAGCGAGGGAAGATCACTACCACTTCCCGATAACAAAGCATGCATTATACTTCAGTGACTAATGATCTTAGTAGTTGACGAGCCTGGGTCACTAATCAAGCAATCAATTCACCGCTGGGACCCGGGTGCGTTTTGCGGCCAATGTATTAGGAAATTTGATAATGGAAGTTCTCCGCGGCGTTTTCCCTCCTTCCGTGCCGCTCATTCCACTATTACTTCATCGTTTTCAACTTCTCATCAGTTACGGGCCTCAATAGCCTCAGCAGTTCAAGTGCTCCTACACTCCTATAAAAAATACAAATAAATGTCAGACGTTGTTATTATTGATTCTTTTAAAAGAGTGTAAGCCAAAATTCAGTTTTTTGTATTTCTAGAAATTTAATACGGAAGTTTATCTTACGTATTCAGTAAATCAAATACCTAACCGGTATATTAGTGTTTTTAATTCATTTCAATCTTATCTTTGCAAAACTAATTTTTCGAATTTATGATACAAGATTAAATATAATTACACGATTACACATGTGTCATTGACAACTACTTTGCATATTTATTTACCGTTAACGCATGCATTGTGCTCTTCAGTTCCGGTACTCAATGATTCCACTTTGCAGAGTCAGAACGCGTGCTGCATGGCGTGTCCAATTGCCTGTGCCTCTCGACCTTCTGCCTCGCACATCACCACCACTCACTTTGCGGGCGTTTCGACAGCCAAAGACGATTGTTGGAGAGGACAAAGGAATATCTGCAATCGCAAATGTTTTCGCGAGATCAACGTCAGACGACAGCTTAAGGACGAATCTCTCAAACACAAACACTTCTTTCGTAAGGATTTGCTGTCAGGCATGGCTTGACTGTTCTCTGGAGAATAAGGTTTCAAAATTTACTAATAACGTATTACAGTAGATATAACCTTAGGATTTAAAATGAGACAAATAAGATTTGAACCTGTTCAGTTAGGAAGGGGAATGCCTTGACAAGTTTGCAGGTCTTTCACACATTACCCCTTTCTCATCAAGAAGAAATATTAAAAATTATATTCTTGTACCGCTAAGCAACTTTTCTTCTCGCTTAATCCGATCAAATTTGCAAGTTTTTTTCTTTCACAAGGCTTATTCAAGCGGATGTTCCCAACCTTTGCCCTGATCTCACTCAATCTATGCTGCATAACGGCGACAGCTCATTTGCCTAGTCGGAGAAGAGAAAAGAAACGAAACGAGTCTTGCAGCACAGTCGCGGCGAACGGAAACAAAGCGGCACACGAGAGGCTGGCCGACGGCGAATCCCGGCGGCCAGATCAACAGCCCAGCGGGACCTCCGTGGCAACCGGGACCTGCCCGCCCTCAGGCCGTAAGATGTTCTCTGTTCTCGTGGGCACCGATAAGCAAAGATCGCAGGTTGTTTTCGAGGATATGTTCATTTTGCCATGACCCATTTATGTCGAGCACAAATTTACTGAGAGAAATTTACTCGTGGAGAAAGATGAATACTAATTTTCGGCGAGTCTCGGGCGAATTCATTATTCTGCGAAGTCCACAACCCGCGACCCTTGTTTTCAAGTATATCTTAAGTCTGATTTGTGGGAAATTAATTGTTTTAAACAAATGAATAACATGTGAATTACTAAACAATCGTGTAGTTGAGGCTGATGCCTAGAGGCATTTAAAAGGCAAATTTCTTTAATCAGTGATCAGGTTTTCTTTGATCTTTGATCAGGTTCTACTGAAGTGGTTGACCTCTTCAGATCGAGGAAGAATAAACTGGATTCACTCAAACATTCGTGTGTTTACTCTGATCAAGCCCCCTAACCCAACAGCCAGTAGTGAAATAAAGAAAATTGAAAAAAATATTAAATAAAGAAAATACACAAAAATATATAAAATATATAAAAACCTTTTGTTTCTGATTCCTCTTTGTTCAGTGCGATTCCAATTCAGTTTTAAGATGAAAACTTATATAAGAGTTGTTATGCTCTTAAAAACTACAATAAGAGGCACAAAGTCCTTTTTTATTTTTTAAACTGGTATAAGCTCACAAGAAAATATTCCATTAACGAAGTAATCAACTATCCGATTACTTACCGGAGGAGTAAAATACGAGTCATATCGAGGGAATTACTTTAATGCATTCTGAAAATAAGACACCTCAGAAGCCTACTTCATTAAAGTTCAATAATCATCAATTTGGAGGAGAACAACAGACGGAGCGATGTTAAAGAAAGACTTGTAAACAAAAACAACAATCGTATTTGATCACCAAAAGCGAGAGCACGCCGTTTTGCACCAAAAGCGAGACCACTTTGACCACCGTCTACAAATTTGTAAGCCTTGTTTTAAGCTGACCAACTGAAGTACATACTGCGTGAAGTTCGAGATACATTTTGGGAGGTTTCCAAAATAATCCATCTGCCTGCATACCATCGCACTGAATTTCAGCAATTTCGTCACCGAATGTACGGTGTTGGAGGCAGCAGAAGGTGCAAGGTTCATCGCATTAGTGTTCGAGGTCGCTCTTTCGCAACATCCAGCGTTTCCTTGCAGAAGTCGCGAGCTGCCGTTGCGTCGCCCTCCGTCTCGCCTTCGTTTCGGGCCGCTCCTTCTAACGGGGGCTCCGACGCGTCGCCGCCCCTCGCCCAGACGTGCTGGCGTCCCCCGCGCCGCCTCCGGCCGCAACCCTCCCTCCCTGCGGCCCCCCATTCCAAGAAGCGCCATGTATCTTTCATGGGATGCGCGAGCGGGCCCGGAGCCAGCCAGCGTCTCGCCCCGCCCCGCCCCGCCCCGCCCCGCCCCCGCCCCTCCCCGCCCCTTCCGACCCGCGCCGCCGCCGCCGCTTCCAGAAGTTTCGGTGGGCGGCGACGACACACGCGGATTGCGCATGCGACCGCGGTGCCGAGGGGTTACGATGCGCCGCCACCGCACTGTGGTCGGGATGCGAGAAAAGGGGACAAAAATATCTTCCCTCTTTCTTTCTTTCTTCAGGAGGCTTTTTCCAACTTCAATGGATGCCGATTTTTCGACTCTCCGCACCAGGTACCCACTAACTCCCTCGTGGGGACACATATTGATCTTTACACACTAGACACTGACACGCGGGATCCTCGGTCTGTGGTCAGCAGACTCACAAGGCCTTTCGCGACAGCACACATACGTGAAAGACAAGAGACAAACAACCATGTCCATGGGGGGGACTCGAACCCGCGACCCTTCCGACTGAGTCGGCACACGCTTTAGCAACCTCGGTCATCCAGTTCAGGACAAAAATATCTTACTTTCATAAAACGTTTAATAAACAAACTGTTTAACTGTTCGTTGCTTCGTAGACCGCGTGTTCCTGAGCTCTAAGTCCCCTCGGTAGCAGATTTATTTCACCTGCTCAATAGCTGAGTTGCAAACGACCGCTATCTCGATAAGAACTCAAGAGTTCGGCTGATATCGTCGGTCGGTTTCGTGGTTTCCTTCGATCGATTTTAAGAAAATGCCATAGCAGGATCTTAAACAACGAACCACTTATCACGTGGTATCCTTCCATTATCGCAGTCTGAAAATCTACATTAGTTTACTTAAGGTTACATAGTTCACTGCATATGAAAATTAAATTTTAACAAACGTATTCACTAGAATCAATTGTAATATAAATTAAATTATGAAAGAAATATATAGTAAGTATTAAGTGCAATATTGTAATTTAACAACTAATAATTGCAACGTAACTTACGACTCACAAATATGTTTATTCTTTTACGATACCAGAATGTAATGTACGTAATGTTGCTTATATAGACCTTCTCTTAAAAAATATTTACTATATTTCAGTGCTAAATACGAATTTTGATGGAAGAAGAAATAGAAATTAATTCGCAGATAAAAAAATCACTGTCCTGCTAAATCATTAATTATCAGATGTGAGAATTTCCAAATCGGACGAATATGCTCATACGACTTGAAAAAAACAAACATGTTTGCATATCTTCTGCCCCATATTTGCTGACAAACATGAAAACAGTGTGAGAAATATAAAAATAGATGTTTACATTTCATTTATTCCACAATAGTGACGATCTAACAGCTCTGAAAAGAGGCATTTTGTCCGCGTTTCCCGCGTATCCGACCCCCGTGCGCCGCCACACAAGAAAACAGCTGCCGGCGGCGAGGCGCAGCTGCGTGGTACAATTGGCAGGTGGACGCGCGCCTCCTCCGCTGAATGGCATTGCGGGCGCGGGTAAACACCGCGCACAGTGCCAAAGGCGAACCAAGCAGCCACGTCTTGTTGGTTGCAAGTGCCGTTACTGCCATTTCGTAATGTACATTCATTACTGCTTCAATACGAAAATGATAATGCCATGATTTTACTCCGTTTTACGTAACGGAAATTCAAAACAAAGTTCAGTGCCGACTACAAAAGCAAATAAGACGTAATCTCTTGCTCAAACATATACAGCGTGTTCACACTCTATCGCATCTCCTCAATGGAAAGTGATTGTAATGATTCGAAGGCAACGCAAGATAAAAATTGAGTAAAATGCGGAGTAATGTTTGTACATCAATCTGTGAGTTTCATCATAAAAAATTGTTTTAATAATACTCGGATCTTTAACTGTTACGTAGAGAAGTGGAGAAAATGACGCAAGAAATTTCACAAAATTATCTTATAATCTACACCTACTGATTATTTTAAAAAAAGTATAGATATTAAAATTAAATAAATTACAATTATTACGGTAAAAATATTTATCACAATAATTGTAAAAGCTACGCATAATAATATGTGTTTTAGACTTACAAACTAATCGATAAACCACATGGAAGGATTTGTTATCCCCCATGTAACATATGCGTATCAGAATACAAAGAAAGTAATTTTCCCCGTAAATCTGAACAAAAAAGAGCCTTCAGTCAGGTATTCACTTTATAAACACTTTTTACGAATATAGATATTTTGTTTTATAAGTAACACGCATGAAAATAGAGTTTTCTCAACTACGAAAAATATTACCGTCATGCAATGCGTTCGGGGGACAAACGCTTCACTCGTGGGAAATTACGTTCCACACAGCCTGATAAATAACCCTTACGGTGCGAGCCCAGCAAGCATGCAGATTCATTTTCCAAGCAAGCTGACCTCTCGGCGGGGTCGTGGACCGGCGCAATCCGCGCACCTCCGCATTAACCCGGGCAGGTCCTCCACGCCGCGCGGCGCCGGGCGGAGCGGGGCGGGGCTGGGCGGGGCGGTCCCGTTACGCGAATATGATCGCCCGATCGCCCGCCACATGAGGCCCGTCGTTGGCGTGTGCGGTACCGGCGGCGCGCCGGGCGATCGCCGGGCGATACCGGGTCCCGGCCATGATTTGCACAACGCGCCAGTCAGCACCTGGCCGGCCGCGAGGCGGCGTTTAATTAACGCGTAATTAGCGATCGACCGATCGCCTCTGCGTGCTGACGGGTCCGACCGGGCAGCGGTGAATGGGAAGGAGGTGGGCACGGCGGTGGCCAGTGTGATGGGGCTCGTGATTTTATGGTGTTGGTAGTTACGGAAGTGGCAATTTGAGGATGGCGTCGAGGCAATAATGTTGGAAGAGATTTCAATGTTAATGGATTGGTAGTAATGATGGTCAGAGTAATAATCATGGATGGAATTGTGATCATAATGAAAGAATTACAGTTGTGGTAGATAAGCACTAGATGAGTTTTTTTGTTTATATGACTATCGTAGCGGTGATGTCTGCTGCGATTATGTTGATATACTGACAGTGGTTGTTGTAATTGTAATTGGCGTTTGAGTGATGTTTATAGTGCTGGCTATGATTGTGGTTGATGTGAAACGAGTTATGTTTGCAGGTTTCACATGTACGGCCTCACTGTAAAAATTTGTGGCGATTTTTTGGCTGTATGAAAATTTGTGGCTGTATTTGTGGCGATAGTTGAAATAGTAATGCGCATTGCAAATACGGATAACTATTAATTAAATCTACTGATAGATATTTCAGAACCTCCTGGCATAATACACTAGCAATTACATTCGAGAAACTTACAATGACAGTAAAGCATAGAAATATAACATACATGAATGGCGAACCCAATTATAAACAGATTGACAAACACTCCACCTAACTAGGGATGTAGTCCTTATTTGCAGATGTACCTATGCTGGCGATGGCGATGTCGCTGACAGCTTCGGTGCCTGCAGGCTGTGTGCCGCGTCGGGTTTTTGCGCGGGGTGTTACGAGCGGGGCGCGGCGGTTAACGGCAGCAGACGCCTCGGGACGGGAGTGTAACTCTCGCGGAATGCCCAGCCCCCACAACCCAGCATAATAGGCCCGTGGAATGTTTCTAAATGCTCATATATCTGTGTGACAGATCACCGACTGTTTGTTTGCATGCTCGTTGGTACATCCGCAACTTTTTATTCACCTGTCAAAGGCAGCCGGTCCAGGTAACGGTGGAAGATGTGGCGTGAACTGACTGAACGCTGCAATTCAAAAGGTCACACTTTGATCATTTGTCATGGACAGTATTACATTTGTCACTTGGCTCCCTCTGTGAGTGAAAGATACATTATTCTTTGGATAATTCAGTTAATCCACTCACACATTTTAACATTGCAGTATTGTGTCCGGTTCTCAGCATAGCAAAAGTCTGAAAAACTAGCGAGTGCAGTTTTATGTGATTAAAGAGTACCAAAAGGTCAATTTATTTTGACGACATCGTACCGGTTTTGAACATTCGTGATAAGAGAATAACAAGTTGTCACAATAATTAAATTAGAGTGTGTAACAAATATGGGATATTTTTATACGAGAAAATTCAGTAAAACATAATCCAAAGATACTCGTAAACATTAACACTAAATCAATGGGCTAATTAAGAATCGTTTGCCATCTTGTTCGGGATAGTTGCTCTGCAGTTGCACAAAATTTATTAAATTCATAGTAACGAACCTATCTACGGCACATTCTGGGGGAGGGGGTTCTTGCGCATTGTATCCGACTTCAACCAATGAGTTTCAGGCACCAGTTTGCGTCACAATATTAGCGGGAATTTTAAATGCAGCCAGTTACCAAAACTATTATCACCTTGTTACATGTCATTGAAACAGTCATTGAAACAGTATATGAAGCATTTTTTTAATATTGCAACTTTTATTTGAGTTACACTGTTTTCGTGTTACTTTTCATTAAAATTTGTCACTTTATGCCACTTTCAATTTGTTTCTCAAAACTTCTTGCTCTCCATGCAATATGGCGGCCTGCGACTTGTCAGGGTTTTCACATACGAAGTGCCCGTGTTCAAATCACGTGGTTCGTGACGCAAACTGGTGCTGTGCAGAACGAGTAAAAATCGGTGCGCCGGAGTAGCCTACCCATATCATTCTACCATAGGCATACTCTAGGTGTGAAAGCCAGAAACTCATCTATTCAACTGACGACGTTGCAGAGATGAATGCGTTTCCACAATAATCGCGTACCTTATTCATCATATCTGACACTGGTTATTGAATCGAATTATACATACGATACGGAGGAAACGCTTCTGTGAAATTTACGGCCTTGTTTGGAAGCGCAATTTAATAAACCAGTTTCTCGCCCTCAACCACTTCTCGAGATGAGCGGCATTTTCTCACGTCTTTACCACTCCGGTTAGAGCGAGTTGAGGAAATTTTCTTCTCAATTTCGACAAATGATGAATACCGACATTCTAATTCAGTAAAACATTAAATGTTTGAATGTTATAATGAAGCTCGAGCAAAGCAATGATTTATTAAATAACAAAATACTTTTTGTACACTACAAACTATTCTTTTCTAAAATGCTGAAAATTTATCTGCGATTAGATGTCAGAAATCATTATTGCTGGCAAGAAACACAGTCTAAATTTGATCCACCGGGTGAACTGGTGAGCAAAGAAGCTCCATATAAGGAGTCTCTTGCAACCATCCAAAGAAGGAATCGCGAGGGACAACATCCAAACGATTTTCAAACACTAATCAGAAGGTGCGTCACGATCCACCCAAACTCTGCCCGCGCGGCCGCACCTGGCTGGGAATTCAACCGGTCCGCCAAGTCCAGAACATGTGTTCGTACTCTTAACAGACCGACTGCTTCACACCGCTGCGACCTTAACTAATTGCACGACGCGCTAAGTATAGTCCCGAAGTGTACAGGAATTTTTCTCGCAAGCTGATTCCACAAATCTTGGTTTAAGAAGAAATAAAAGAGGTCATCTTCGTCAACATACTAGCTTTATTAAGATAGCCGGCTTTCGACGGCTTTGCCGTCATCGTCAGTCTATAAGATACAGAAAGATATAACAAAATTATAAGATATAACAAAATTATAATTTTGTTATATCTTTCTGTATCTTATAGACTGACGATGACGGCAAAGCCGTCGAAAGTCGGCTATCTTAATAATGCTAGTATGTTGACGAAGATGACCTCTTTTATTTCTTCTTATAAGAACGTCAACAACACCAAATCAGAATTCCCACAAATCTTGGTTTGCATTCGAAGTCAATAACCAGTTAAGTGTGGCCAATGATTGGGGTCTTCAACGAAGCAACAGTTGGAGGAACTTTGAAGCATCCCAATTTTGATCAGTAGTTTGCCGAAAAAATGTGTGGCACATAAGGCAGATTTTTATTTAAAGAGCAAAAGTTACATGAGAAGATATCATGCTGTTTGTAATAAATTTAAAAAATAATATGAGTATCTGTTGAAAGAGTATGTATTTATTATCACTTATCTCCAATGAAGTTTTCATGACAATATCCACACAA
The DNA here is from genome assembly GCA_011170035.1 of Teleogryllus occipitalis. Classification (NCBI taxonomy): domain Eukaryota; kingdom Metazoa; phylum Arthropoda; class Insecta; order Orthoptera; family Gryllidae; genus Teleogryllus; species Teleogryllus occipitalis. The sequence goes on from BLKR01009026.1 coordinate 44,587, forward strand.
CGGAAACACATGGAACGAAAAAAAACTGGGCTAAACGACACGTACGCGTGCGTGTCTACGCCCAATATCTGCTGCCTCTCCCCAAACGACCGAGCCCTGCGTGTGGAGCAGCTCTGTAGCACCTTCCGGCGAGAGCGGGAGCGGGAGCGGCCGGCGAGGATCGGTGCCGACAAAGCCATTTGCCCGCGCTTTCTTCCATCGACACGTTCTTCGACCAAACAGCTTCTCCCACACGGCCCTGCGGCGACGGGCCGTCCCCCGAGGTGGAGTGGAGCAGCCACCAGTGGTCGCAACGGCGGGGCCGAAGACAAGCGGGACGAAGGAGAGCCGAGGTGAGGGGGCTGGGATATGCTAGCCGGTTAGAAGGCACTCGGGGCTGGGCGGATGGCACGAGGGAGATTGCACACGTTAGGTTGAGCGCGGAGGGTTGAAAGAAGCAGAACAGGCAAAACGTGTTGGATGAGGTGGGGTGGGTGGAGTGAGATGAATCGAACCCTATGAGAGTGCTGGTCGGATGAAGCGGGCGGGAAGAATGAAAGTGACGTCTGAGTGGTGAGGGAGAGTTGGGAGGGAAGTTCATGACGAGTGGCAGTGGTCGAGCGAGGCAGGTCGCCGAGGCGGGGGGAGCGAGGCGGGTGGAGCGAGAGCGGGTCGAGCGAGGCGGGTCGAGCGAGGCGGGTCGAGCGAGGCGGGTCGAGCGAGGCGGGTCGAGCGAGGCGGGTCGAGCGAGGCGGGTCGAGCGAGGCGGGTCGAGCGAGGGGGTCGAGCGAGGCGGGTCGAGCGAGGGGGGTCGAGCGAGGCGGGTCGAGCGAGGCGGGTCAAGCGAGGCGGGTCGAGCGAGGCGGGTCGAGCGAGGCAGATCGAGCGAAGCGGGTGGAACGTGGCGAGGCGAGTCCAGCCAAAGAAAATGAACGAAATGGGTAAAGGTATTATTGGGACGGTTGAAAGAACTCTTTGTTGCAAAGCTGGGCGAAGCAAACTGATTTCGATGCTAGGCTGGTTGTGCGAAGAAGAGTGGCTTTGGTGAGTGGTTTTCGATAGGACGGATAGAAAAGTTAGCAGGAATGGGGGCTATGCCAGGCGGTGCAACAGCAAGTTGGGCGTCGGGGGGGGGGAGGGCAACAACACCCACTCAGTCACAGGATCGCGAAGCGGGCCCAACCATCGCGAGGCCAAGCGCGAAGAGCGCCTCGATGCGGCGGCGGGGAGAGCCGGCACGCAGGGGCGGGGGCGATGGCGGGCGAGGCCGCCCGAGGGCGATGATGGCCGCGATAGCGCGGGGCGGGGCGCGGTGATGGCTCCCGATTGACGCTTCGGGGCCGCGTCTATCTATTAAGCGCCCGCGAGAGCGAACGTGGTGGTGATGGGCTGCCCGCCGGTGATACGTATCGGGCCTTTCTCCGCGCGCAGTCGCCAGGCGAGAAGCCGGTGATCGAACGCGGCGCTGGGCCCCGGGCGCGCGGTCGATGCTGCGCGCAGCACCCCGGGGCGAGAAAGCGCAGCCTTCACGGGCCCTTGTGTGCGCTGCGGCCAATTTACATGAGGCCGTTCCCCGAGGACAATTTAATTTCCTTGTCCCGTTTAATAAATTAAAGAAAAGTCTTTCTCTTGCGGGCAGACCTCGGTTAACTTATGCGTGTTTTTAAATGAGACGAAGTGAGAGACAATCAAATCGGAAACGAGATGATAAATTATATGCTTGCTCGTGTCATATTCCCACGTTTTCTCAGGTTTCATTACACATTAAATGATACTCGACTTTTTCGGCGTGGTGAAGAAATAGTTGTAACGACTTCATCAGATATTCAAATTCAGGCAGATATTTCTTTTGCTCCCGTGAGTGCAGAATGAACGCAGAAGATTTTCTGAACGAAATTTAGAATACTACCAAGAAGAAAGTGTAATTGAAAGTGCTCGTAGATATTTGTGGTTCTATAATCTCGAAAGAGGGTAAATTGTCTTCTAGCCTACAATCATTTCACGAGTTTCAGGTGTGTGGAAGTTAAGGTGTAAAACAGAACTATTCCGTTATCTATTCCCAAAAATCTGCTAACAAAATTTATAAATCAATTACGAGTTCGTTGTTAAGTGAATTCCACACGATACCAAAATATTAAAAATAAATGTTATGCAGTACCAGCATAAATTATTCAAAATATAGTGGGTTTCTCTTTCAGCTTGACTCACGAAAACCTACGCGGGAAATCCACACGTGCTTGGCATTCACGCACGAAATGTTTAGGAGCGCCCACCGCCAGACCGGCAGACGGCTCCTTCAAGTGGAAAGGCGAGCACGTCGCCAGTCGCTCGTGGAGCTTCCGGGAAACATCAAAAACCAAGGAGAGGTTGTTATATATTCGCAACTTTATGCGCACGGCGTCGACCTCACACCACTTGGAAAAGTTAGGGAAAGCCACTAGAGAGGACAAAAAACTGCACGAAAAGGGACTGGAGAGCAAGCACTTCGACTGTGTTAAGTGAGGAGTTGGTTAACGCTTAACTTAAAACGCAAACGAGGCAACCACAACCGTATACTCGGTCTTAAATTTTTGTTCTGATGAGGACAGACTTTTTACAGTAATTTAATTGAATAGGCGATGTAAACCTCAATGTGTGAAGTATATTCCAACCAAACTTCGTGATAACGAAATCTGTTTTTCCAGGATTACGTGCGACAGTGACAAACAACTCTGAAACCTGACTGTTCAGGTTTTTCAATTAGGAAGCACAAATTTCCCAGGTCCATGGACTGTTGAGAGTGTTAACTCACGTTCGAAACTAGGCACGTAAAATACGCCTTCAAACGGAAGTACAAATTAATTCTGCGAGATTCTACACTGAAGATTCTCTGCACGTTCAAAGCACGTCTAAAACTGTACGTAGGCGGGCGGACACGGCAGCTGCACATGACTAAGAGCTACAGAAAGCGGTTTCCGGCGCAGGAAGCGGGAAGGGCCAGGTCGAGCAGCAGCGGGAGCAGGCGAGGGGGCAGACTCCGGGGCGGAGTCTGAGGAGAGGCGGAGTGGCCCATCTCCCCTCGGCCCAGACTTTCCCGGCTGAGAGGAAGTTCCAGGCGTTTTTACGCGAGGAGGCGTCGGCGGCGGTAGACACGCGCTGGATATTTCATGCGACCGCTACACAAACACGCGCCAGGCGGCGCACACGGGCTGGGTCGTGCTGGCGGGCGGCGGCCGGGGGGCGGTTGGAGGAGATGGGAATCGGAGAGATTGAGCGTCGGTGTGGTGGTGGGTTGGGGGCGGGGGCGGTGGGAGGCGAGAGGCGCTGGCTGCTGGGGGCGGGGATGGCGGGAGGCGAGGGCGATGGAGTCGGGGCGGAGGCAGGCGGGGAGACGTCGGAGGCGGGGGCTGTTGGAGGTGGGGATGGCGGGAGGCGTGGCGATTGGAGCCGGGGGCGGTGGAGTCGGGAGCGACGGGAGCCGGGGGCGGTGGGGGTGGGGGCGGCGAGAGACGGGGCGGTGAGTGTGGGGGTGGCAGAGGCGGGCAGCTGGGCGAGGGGCGGAAACGGTGAGCAGAGAGAAGTGCATGCGGGCGGGGGCGAGGCTGAGAAGGGCTGCTGTGCTCCTGATGGATCGCCCCGCACGCGGGCGGGCCCGCCCGGCCGAGGTGAAACTCCCGAAAGATAATTACACTTAATTGCGTATCAATTATGTAGAGGCAGGGCCGGCGGGCGCGTGACGCAGGGGGGGAGCGACGGCGAGGGAGGGCGACAGGAAGGCGCGGAGGCGCCGCGGGACCGCACTTCTTGCTTCGCCGCCTCCGCCTCTTCCGCCGTTTGATCCGCTACTACACACAACCGACGCTTACTCTCTCCAGCGCGTGACATTGGCGGGGGGGGGATATCGTGGCATTTTCTCGCACTTGAACTTTAGATTTGTTTTCGTTGTCATCTCGTTTTACCCTCAGACAACTGTTTAATACACCACCCGTGCAGAAAATGTTATTCAGGTTCGTTAAATTCATTCTAATTCCCATCTCTATTGTGCCTTCATCACCAGCCACCCAAATTCTTAATTTCGGTTTAATAAAATTTCACTTAACTTCTCAGCACTATATACGCACCTCGTACTCCATTGATAAATGTTCTTTCGTCAATCTTGGTTACATCTGTAATGTGTTCTCGTATCTTTCTTTTTCTGCCCATAGCTGCAACCACTCAATAGCCGTATATCACCTATTCTCTTTTGTATCATTTTTTCACACCTTACTCATCCTTAATCACATGCATGAGTACCATCTTATCCGATATCTCGCACTCCCTTAAAAGCAGCATCTTTCGGTGACGTCAGCGTACCATCCTCGTGCCGCCCCGTCGACACGCGTTCACTCGGTGTTCGGCGCGGCTCCGCCTCCTCCGCCGCTTCCTCCGCCCGTAAGTCAGCCGGTGGACGTCGACCCGCCCACTCCTCCTCACTCCGCCCCCCCACCCGCGCCGCCCCGCGCCGCCCCGCGCCGCCCCGCGCCGCCCCGCGCCGCCCCGTGCCGCCCCACGCCGCCCCGCCCCTCGCCGCGCGCCCCGCCCCGCGCCGCGTCGCCCCGCCCCGCCTCCCGCGCCGCGCCGCCCCGCCCCCCGCGCCGCCCCGCGCAGCGCGCCCGCCCCTCGCCGCGCGCCCCGCCCGCCCGCGCACCCCGCGCCCCGCCCCGCCCCGCCCCGCGCGCCCCGCCCCCGCCCTGCGCCACCCCGCGCCACCCCGCCTTCCTCGCGCCCCGCCCCGACCACTCCGTGCCGCTTTGGTCCGTCTCTTTCCACCCCTCTCCGCCCCGCCCCGCTCCGACCACCCCGTGCCGCTTTGATCCGTCTCTTTCCGCCCCTCTCCGCCCCGCACCACCCCACGCGGCCGCGGCTGAGTAGACAGTAAATCCGAACAAAGAGAGGCGGGGTCTCCGCGCCGGTAGCGTAATGAGCGGGTGATGAAACCGCAGCCGCAGCCTTCGGACGCCGTGACTTACGCTCATCGCTACCGGAGGGGCAAGTCGCCGCCTTCGGCGTCCTCACTGCCGCTACTGTCGCCGGCGGAGCCATCGTCAACGCCACTTTGCTGCCGCTGGCCCCGCGTCGCGTACATTATCTTCGAACTCCGTGACTTACTCCCATCACCACTGAAAAGGGCAAGTCACCGTCACTACTCCTGCCGCCGATAGGTATCTGGAGGCCTCGTTCCAACTGCTCGATTTACACTCAATTCTACGGAATGAAGCAAATCACCGTCACCCTCGGCATCATCGACCATCATCATCGACATTGTCAGCAACGGCGGTCACTGTCACCTCTATTGCCGCCACAGCCGCGGTCGTTTCCGCTGGGCTTACGCAGAAGTCACACGTATTCAGTATCGCCTATCTCCCAAGAACAAGCATGCACTCCACTAACGGGAATAATGACCAAAGCGGTTGACGCGCCCGGAAACACGAAAAAAGCAATCAATCAATCGCCTATCTCCACGACAACAAAAGGACAAGTCGCAGGCACCGCCGCCACCACCATCGCCACCGGTGCACAAAGGAGGTGTCATGTTCACTACCGTCGAACGGGTTGACTTACACCAGCACCGGAAGCGAGAAGTTGCCGCCGCCTTTGTCGCCGACTTCAACGTCTCCGTCGACGTCATCATTGCGACTCCTACCGTCACCCTTACCACCACCACCGCCTCTGCCGCTGGACATGCGCATGAGGCTGGCGTCGCGTCCGCTACCTTGCAACTCCGTGACTTACACTCATGGCAGCCGGAGGAGGCAAGTCGCCGTCATCGCCAAACGCCTCGCCTTGCCGGCGCGGCGTGGTGCCACCGTACGTCAGCCGTTTATGGACAAAACTCCCGCGCGAAGTGCTGCCGCGAGCCCAAACGAGAGACCGGGAAAAAACCGTCCGCCGCGGTGTGCGACCAGCGCTGTCACCAGAGGAAGAATGTCCGCTCTCGTTTTAGCCAAACACCCTCTTCGGGCATCCAACCGCGTTCTCGAACACGGCGACGCTTAAGGCGGGGAAGTAAGTGATGGGAAAGTTTGCCGTGTGGGAAATGGGCGTGACGCTGGCTGTGAATGCGGCAAACGAAATGGTTGCGAAATGAATGAAGAAGTAGAAATGAAAGTAATTAGACCGAGCGTTTGGATGATGTTACTGGCGTTAATGTTAACGATAGTAGATTTAATGATCAGATGATAAGGATGACAGGGATCAGAAAAGTTGGAACTTTTAATGAGAGAATCTGTGGTAAAACAAGCTCGTTAATGAATATGGTCCGAAGAGTAGAAGAGGACAGAGGATGTTAGCACTTCTGAAATAAATGGTTAATGAATTGTAATTTATTGTAATGAGAAAGTTCTATAAATATAATATAACCATCGACTATTTTCATTCACTAACGACTAAATTCATTCTAGATAAAAGAATCACAATATTGAATAAAACAAAATTTTCTCAATAAATAAAAGAGTAATACTTTTAGCATCTAACACCCATGAGATATTCAATGGTTTCTACGGGATTACCTCAGAATAGAGGTGGTCATGCCAATTTTAGAATCTTTACCTGAAGCTTCATCACAAGAATATCTTCAACTGCACGCCATCAAAGGAATCTCTCCTAACTAGCACCGCTTCAATTAAAAACCGCAAGTTTTCTCTCGAAAACAAGACAATTCTTCAACCGTTTCTCAATCAAAACTGTATTTATTTTCAGACTCTCCCAAGCACAATCTCTTCACCAACAAATCAATCACCACGACAACCTATTTACCTCCACTTTTGTGACTGATAATTATTTGTTTATGACATTTTGGGGGACGTAACACCAAACTTAAAATATTAAACCCTATCCTGGTCGACGAAGGAAATTCCGGCGGCATTGAGTCCACTAGCACGAAACAAGCGCGACTTCAACGGTGACGAGACGGCTTTCACGTCACGAGGCAGGCGTGCTGCGGCCCCGCCGCGCCGCGCCGCGCCGCGCCGCGCCGGCCGGGGGAGGCGCGTGCCACGGACGTTCGAGTGCGCCGTGGCTCCGCTTGGGCCAAAGAGTAAACTGCCCGCGCCTCCTTTCATGCTTTCTCAGAGCGCCTCGCGGCCACGCCAACAGCCCGGGAAAGGGACGTATAGGAGTAGTCGGAATTGGCATGGAAGTGGCTGAATAATGCGAAATATATATTTTTTTAAGAAAATAAATCAATTTATTAAAGAATTGTTTAAGTACTTAATCCAAAATTCTCTCAACTACAATTATTTGTGAAATCCAATCCACACGTCATCTCTAGCAAATTATAAGCACGTCTACAGTCGACGATAAAATTTGTACTGGTAAAATTCACAAATAACACAGTACTAATCCATTACTTTTATGAAGGTAATAGATAAACTATATTCATAATGCGATTCTACTTTCGCAAACTGCTGTAAGATCTAAAGGATTCCGGAACATCCCTATTCATGTACCGCACTGAAACAACAATTTTTGACAATGTAAATAAAGACTTAAATAAGAGGTAGAATAATCCAAAAACACTTCACACAAGTCCGATTCCAACAGTCAGTAATAGTTTCAATCCGTACAGTCTTTCCTTTCTTTTTTTCCCATTTTAGTTATACTCAAGCAATCGGTAATACAAATACAGTTGTTAATATATGTATTGCATTGCATAGCATTCGAATAAAGCATTGCATTATTTAAATAATATTTATCTTAAAGCAGTCATTATCTGCAAGAAGTTAATTAATCACGAAGTCAGTGGCGCTTGTGTAGTTATGAGAGTCATTTTATCTATTGCTGAAAGCTTTATTATATTTGATATAATAACAGGCCATTTGATTAAGTTCGAGCACAAGTAACATCACAAAAAGTCTAAATAAGATAAAAGTATTTTTTTTAAATCACATTAAAGCACAATCTATCCAAGGAGGGGGAAACTCAAGCCTTCAGAAAAGGGCTACGTTAGTGTTTGAAGGGTTTCGACTGCAACAGTAGAGAAGGGTCTGGGTTCCCCAGAGAGAAAGCTGGGATCAGACACCAACGTTACAGCGGAACTTAATTACTTTGGGAGGGAGAAAAAATGAAATTAATTTCCGAGAAGCCCCATGACTGGATATGGGTGTCTGAGAAGAATGAGGCGACCATCCACAAGGCTGTCTCGTGGAGAACGTCGAACTAGGTTGTATACAATAGAACGTAAAATTAAGACACTTTTATGGGAGACAATGGTAAAGTGACGCCTCCAGTTACATATTCTTAACAAAAGAGAAAGTTGTCGGAAGGCAACAGTGAAAACAACCAGTCCGTCAAAGGTTATTAAGCCGATTTCGTGAAAGCAACTGGCACCTTTAACGCTTAATTTAGAATGAAACAGATTAACTGCTTATTACATTCGGAGCGTTTCTCATACTTATTTGTTACGTATGTAACTGCTAGACACGTGTTGCACACCGTAAAAAAGCTAAAACTCAAGTGTTTATATTTTGAAAATATGAGAATTAATAATCACCGAAGTTGAGAACTAACTTTTTATTGGGACGCCTTAAGCCGTTACAGCCCTCTCAGCGCCCTGCCCATCCCACAACACACAACTCTTCTTTCATTCCCATGTTTTTATATCTACATTTTGGGATGGGCCCTCCCCGTAACTACCAGCGAAGTACGGAGAACAGGTGTTACTTCAAGCCATGATTCACGTCTCAATTCTCGCACATCTCTTTCGAAATACACTGAACCGCGCCGCGCCGTCTCGCCGCCGATGCACTTGAGCATCCTCAGGTGCGTGTGAGGACGCGCGAGCAAAAGCCCCTGGCGGCGGAGGTGGCGGCCCCTGGCGGCCGGGTGACCGCTGGCGCGGGCCGCGGCCGCTGGACCCGAGCGCAGGCAAGGGCACATGGAGGGGGCGTGTCTCCCTGAGAACTTTGAGAGGAGCTCCTTATTCTTTCATATTAAAATATTTTATTTCTGTGAGTATCATCAATCTCTAATTTTTTTGTTTTTTCACCTGACAATATGAGGAATCTTTTTACCACATTTAGGGAACACGCTCTCCAAGTCATGTGACAATCTTTTGAATGGTTACTCAAAAAATCAATTACATTTATATAGTGTCATTAAAATTTTTATTTCATTTCTCGTGAAGTATATTTTATATGCTATTTATTAGTTAAATATGTGATAAGCAAATAAATGAAATGAAAAAAAGGGGTTCAGAAATGCAGTTGTTTCCCTCCCTTGTTTTAGATGCGCACGCCTTCGAGAACAGCTATTACTTCAATCTACGAACCCCATGCTTCTTTGCATGGTCTGTAGGGGGCGATGACCTGGCTGCCGCGGTTTTTCAGTCGTCATACATGCTTGTCACTGTCCATTTATCTTACTTGCTTCCAATAAGACACACAAAATAATTCCCGCGGATTTCTTCCGAAATTCGGCGACCCGCGCCGCGCCGTCTCGCCGCCGATGCACTCGGGTCTCCTCGGGTGCGTGTGCGGACGCGCGAGCAAAAACCCGCGGCGGCGGCGGCGGCGGCAGCGGCGCCTGGCGGCCGCGTGACCGCTGGCGCGGGCCCCGGCCGCGGTCGCTTGACCCCAAGCCGCGGGCGCGCCGCCGCCGCCGCCGCCGCCGCCGCCGCCGCCGCCGCCGCCGCCGCCGCCGCCGCCGCCGCCGCCGCCGCGACGCCCAGCGCCGCTCCGTGAGTCAGCCAATAAATCCGTTAGGCGGCGCGCGAGCGACGCGATGTTTTTCTGTGCACCACGCACTAAACCAATTACGCGCCCCGCCGCGGGTTACGCGGTCCGTACGCTACGCGCGCCAACTCCGCCACGCGGTGCGGCGGCAGCACACGTCTTTTGGGAAGGTCCAAACCGGAGGGCATGCATAACCGGCAATAAGTAATATTAATATATCTATCTATATATTTTTCTATCTACCTAATCTAATGTAATCTCTCTCTCTCTCTCTCTCTCTCTCTCTCTCTCTCTCTCTATATATATATATATATATATATATATATATATATATATATATATATATATATATGTATGTATGTGTGTGTGTGTGTGTGTGTGTGTGTGTGTGTGTGTGTGTGTATGTATGTATGTATGTATATATGTATGTATGTCTGCACAACGTTTCGCGTGAATTTACAAGCATCATCAGATGTAAAACAAAAATTGATATGTTATGTCTGAAAATATACTACATAGTTTTTCAATTATATTTCATTTTTTAACATAAGATCATCTCTCTGTAATTACATTTTTCTTATTTTAGACATTGTCAAGTTTGCGTATCAATGATTAGTGTATCAAAATTAGGAGTGACAATTTAGAGACTATTTCAATCGGTGGGTTTCACTAGTAGTGCAGCAAGAAGGTTGCTTATAACTGGGACGGGTTGCGTATAACCGGGGCCTGTTGAGCTCTCAGTACTTAAAGCAAAAGCAAATAATGCGAGATCGTGCAGTGAAGGCGGGCGTGCATCCCTGCAGTACGTCTCTTCTCAGTGTTTGACACTTGAGGACTTAACATAGGACGACATTGATCTTTTTAAAAAGGCTTTAAGTCCCATTATTTCTATTAATACTATTGTTGATTGATGATGATTCCGGGCGCGTCAACTACTATGATCATTAGTCCCGTAAGAGTCGTGCGTGCTTTTGCTCGGGAAGTGGCGGTGGTCTTCCCCTGCTGGATGGCCAGATCCGGCGCCGATCTACCGTCGGCTAACGGAGTTTTCCCGGACTAGGTATCTCCCACCAGCGAGGCACCACCCCAGCCGTCCCCGACCGGTCTCCCAGCATGTGTGGTAGTGTAGTGCATGTTAATGTAAGTGTGTGTGTGTGTGTGTGTGTGTGTGTGTGTAAGTCCTGAGGATAGGACAAGGAAGAGGAAGGAAAGACCGCGCGCGGTCCGTGACCCATTTGTTAGGGTCCTGTTTCGGTATTTGCCTGGTGTTGATCGGAGAAACCACGGAAAACTACCGATCAACGCAGACGGCCCCTAGAATTCTCCTCCAGACAGCGGTTGAATTCGAAGTAAATATTATTGAATCTTTACACTTCACCGAAGGGCAACAAGGTTCAGGTTATAATCAAGGAAACTAGTGTTTGAAGTAGGCGTCGTTAAATTAACTAACACGTATAAAATAAGAAATCTTTAGATATTTTCGTAGGACCAAATACTTCTGCTTCAATGTTCACAAGAAACGCAACGTGCCTCGCATGTCTCATAGCGCTGGTCTCATCGTCAAAACAAACACGATGCACGCGCTTCCCTCTACGCCCTTTCAAACGAACCGAAACAAACATCTTCGGAAAACGATCCTGAGAGAGCAACCTGAAACGTGACCTCCATTGAACGAGGAGAGAGTAATCTCGGAGGAAGCACTGGCCACGCGTGACAGTAGTCGCCTGATTGGGAAGCCCACCTGCCGAGCGTCTTCAGTTCTTCTCCCTCAACGAACCATACGAGGGATTCGACAAGATGATCGACGACTCCTAATCGTTCTATTCACAAGTGGAAAGACGCTATCGACTGATCCGACGCAGCACGGCGGCTTCGTCGCCCGTCGAGGCTGTGCAGCACCGGGCAATCTCCAGCCGCCACCAGGGAGGTATCCCCCAAGGCTCCTAATGGGCGACGCGAATGAAGCGAACATTATGTTTAGAGAATTACCTAATCAATTTCCAAATTTCGTGCGTGGAACCTGTTGCTCCGGCAGAAAAGTGCATAATTACAAGCACGGAGCTTAAAAATACCGGGTAATTACGGTTCCAGAACAGCATTCTTATTCCCTTTGGATCTGCCGGTGTGGAGTCTTCGTCACGATGCCGAAAATACGACAGCTCTGGTCTCGACTTCTCACTTATGGGACAGTATATTTGACCACGTAATTTCTGGCAAACTCATTTAATTATTTCACTTTACACTTTGATTATTCTTATATTAAATTATTCTGTAATTATATTACTAACAATTAATATTTCTGTTCATTTTCAAGTACAAATTATAAATTTGAAATTCATTTTGATCTGTTTAAACGAACTATAAAAATTAAAATTAAATTATAATTATCTTTATACAGGTTGCTTTATAAATAAAAAACCTTTACATTTAGTTTTAATTGCAATAGGCATTATCGCGTCAATCGACATTGAAATTGCGATCGAACAAAACTTCACACCGAAAGTAACAAGCTGATAACCATTTAACGAAAATTCATAACAAAGCGCTCTGATACCTCGAAGGGACAGGCTTGGAAATTAGTAAAAAATTATAAGAAGGCGGAACGAGTAAACAATTAATGTGTTGCTTCGAATCTCCAATGTTGAAGAAAATACTAGACAAGGAGATACCGGAAATGGGTTGATGGAAATCACCATCACCATCATCTATTTTCCATCTCTATCGCTCCATCACTAACTATATATTTTTTTTCCAAACCTACGTCTTCCACCATTCTAACCAAGCTCCGGCTAACGTGGCTCAGGGCATCAACGGATGTCAGTGCAGTGCCTCTAACCTAGGGTTCGAGTCCCGACGATGGTAGGATTTTCGATACTAGCTAATTAGCTAGGACGAATTCAGCTTCTGTCTGTACAAGAATTCTACCGACCGACTGCTCGGTTCGGCTGCTCGTTTTCCGTGGTTTCTCCCATCAACACATCGAATGCCAGAACAGTACCCTAAAAACGGGCCACGGACCGCGCGCGATCTTTCTTGCTTCTTCCTCGTCCTATTTCACTTCTGCTCATGTCGAAAAACAGTCAGGAGATAAGAACTTGTGCCTCCTGGGGCGACGCCCCGCTGGTAGGAGATAAGTGGTTGGGAAAAACCTGCAAGCCGGCGCGTAGGTCTCGACATCCAGCGGGGGTAGTTTACCACAACTTACCACGTTTGAAAACATGCACCACACTTACGGGACTAAAGACCTTAACCGTTGATGCGTCTGGGAACACTAACCAATCAATGTAAGCAAGCATCGTCGACACCACTAAAATCACAGCCTCAGCAACCATCTCCACCAACCATCTCGGCGCAATCTCGTCTTTGAAACCATCACCCCTTTCCACCTTCGCCACCGGCGCACGCACTTGAAAGCGCGGCGCGGCGCGGCGGCGGGCGGGTGTCTGCTCGCCGGTGTTTACCTTTGAAACGGAGCGCGCTCATTTCCATATAGATTAAGGCGGGGGAGCTGGGAGCTGGTTCTTGGGCGGGGGTGGGCGGCAGGGACGGGGGACGGCGCGCCACCCGATCCGCTTGACTGGCCCGCACCGCCGCAGCCGTCAGCGCCGGCGCGGGAGCTACCGACACAGCAACCGTATCGTGCACCGCCGCACCTGCCACCGCGCTCCCCAACTCACATTCATCGCTGGCTACGGATTTCTACTCCCCGCCACCATTAACGACTGTCCTATAAAGATTCAGCCTATGTGCATTATAATTTTTTAATAAATACCCCAACGGAACTAGGTAAATTATACCTCTCATTTATAAACAATCCTTGAGCCAAAAGATTATCCAAAACGAACTTTAACTTCATTTTCAAGCATTATGTTACATTCTCTGAAGAATATACAAGTTTCGATGTTGTAAATAAAAAAAAGGTAGTGTATGAAAATGTATATTTTTTCTCTTTTCAAACATTAAATCTGTTTCTACGATTCGTTTTTTGGGAGATGGTGAACATAACTTTCATGATGTTCGTAGGTCCATAACTCGTCATAAATACGTGTAATAAAATAAAAAATATTAACGCAGTAATTACAAAATTGAGAAAATGCATCAGGGTAACCTAGAGTCTATAACCTAGATGACCTAGGTCAGTGTGCCGTAACGTCTGTTTACAAGGTTGCGGTTCGAGTATCAATTTGGGTATGGATCCTTGCGTAGACATGTCTTTAGAAAATTTGTTCTCCTTACAGGTAACAACCATGAAACCAAAACGGGTAATTGTGTTTCCTGTCATGGAAACTTCAAACATAATAAATGATCATGGCTTTTTCAGTGTACATCACGCATTATTATTCGTACATATTTGGTCGAATCGAAACGTTTGCAATATAATTTCAATACCTTAACTCCCCTTCAGTAACCAAATCGCGGCAATAGCTCGACTGTCTCTCCCATTTCCACGCCACCAGCAATCGCAGCCGCTGCTAGTGCCACTAAATCTCCTGCGCTCCAGCGCATCAGCAGAACCACCACGTCCCTCTCCGCGCCACCGCCAACCCTTTGCCTCGCGACCGCCGCGCCGCCTCGCCGCGCACTCAAGCGTCAGCTCCGGGCGTCAGCGCGAGTCGGAGGGTGAATCCGACACTCGACGACACGCCGAGGATCTCTGCCTGCCCGTCTGTCTGCTTCACTATCTCTCTCTGTGGGTCTAACCGCGACGCGGGCGGTCGGGCGGTCAGGCTGTCGGCCAGTCGCTGCCTGTCTCCGCGCCAGCCCCGCCCCTCCCCGCCCAACTATCCGCCCCGCCCCGCCCCGCCCCGCCCCTCCCCGCCCCACCCCGCCCCGCCCCGCTACGACCGCACACCGCGCGTCTGTTCGACGCACCCGAGCGACGCTAACGCAGAGATTCCAGCAGGAGCAGCACCATCACAAGGATAGCCACTCCAACTCGGTCATAGGAGACTGGAGTGGTTGCGAAAGAAGATGGAAATAGCCGTGAGGGAATAAATTTTCATTTTTCTTCAAAATATTTAAAGTTTAACATTACAGTCATTCTTCTAAAACAAAAAATTAATAATAATTACTAAAATAAAACAAGACATTTTAATTGTTAATGTTAGTACCAAAAGTTTGATACAAATGAAAAAAAATGCTACTTAATAAACCAACCAAATTTTAAGTACATAATCCATACTCAAGAGGAATGACGATGCCTTCATAACCAGCTGTATTACTTCATTACATTATTACTATGATGTTATTACAATTGATAATCACAATGGTTACTTTCGAGATAAAAGTACACACGTAAATCGATCACTGTGTGCGATACATGTTTTGTTATCAGTGTATATGATTATTTACGTATCATCGATGCGATACATGTATATGAGTTGTTGATATCAGTACTTGTGTTCACTCTTTATGATATTCTCGAAATTTATGGTCAAACCTTCTACAGAACGCTTACCAGAAAAAAAATTAATCAGTTGCTATAATACTAGTACACATTTAAGAAACTACCACAGCCTTTACTAAATTTCAACATTTATTTATGTTTAAAATCAACTTCAATCTGTACGTTACATATAGTACGGTAAATTAAATATACAAGTCCCCAGCGCTAGTTTGGAGAACCCTGCTGCATCAACGCGAGATCTTACTGCGATCCCATCGGGTAACTCTGCGAAGTCTTGCGCGTCAAGGAGTGAACACGGCCCAAGTCAAGAGAGGCCAGTGCTCACCGACATAATGGGCCGCAGACCGATGAACCTCGCCATTTGTCTCTCGGGCACGGAGCGGATTTTGCAAGACACTCACCGACAGCGACGAAATAATATTTTTTGCGCCGGAGAAAGCAATCTGACGAACATACACGTTGTCAGTCGCAAGTTGTAATCATTTATCAGACATTCGAGAAAGGAGTAGTCTTTTTTCAACAGCGTTTCGCAAATTGAAAAGTAAGATACGCAACAACACTTTCATGTTAAACATTTCACAGCACGCTCAAGCCGATTGTTAACAATCTTTTTACTTTACGGAATAGTCCAGTTCATTGAAGTTGGTTCTTAAAATATGCCGAGGAACGTAGTAGCAGCTGTGTGTGTGTATTTCCAGAATATCAGGTCACAGGTGTAACAGTTTAAGCAGCCACCGGAGTGTGTTCGGAACGTGACTCCATTCAAAATCTAATCGATGGATAACCGTTCGTCGCCCAATTATCGTATGTTTCCAGCCCAGCTTCTAACTGAAATTTTAACGAGCCACACAGCGATTTTCCTGTTTGCCTACTTCGCAGTGCACCTCAGTCAATTACCTGGAAGCTTCAAAGTGACAATAGAAGCGTGTGAAAAAACAACAACAAACACAAAATGTATTGTACTTTTCAATTGTTTTCATTTCTCATAAATCAAATTTTATTCCGTGTGATAAATCGGTAATAATGTTTTTATATGTTTAATGTAATTGTGACCTCTGTAAATGATTTCGGGAATGATGAAGGGAATTGAGGCGACGAGATACTTATTGTATCACTGTTGTAACATGTAAGTCGTAACAAATAGTAGCAAAGCATTAAATTGAAATCACATTAGTAATAAAGATAAAATAAGAGTACAATTGTATTACAACCGAAAAGTAACGAAGTTGGATCGAAAATATTACATTAATTAATAATTTACATTTGAAATATTGAATATATTTGTTTTTTCTTCTTAAAGTGCGAATTCATGTCGTATATTTAGTATATTATCTTCATTATAAGCCTTAAGCTTTGGCAGGAGAAAACATTTACCTCTTGGAAAAAATTGTCCCAGGCGATTCTTTGACATCCCCTCCGATGTCAAATACGGTTGTTAGTTTTGTCAGTCAACATCAGAAGCGATGCAAGTATTTTGCAGTGCAATTCCTTTACTTGATGTACTTCTCATCCCCAATCTTATCCTAATTCTTTACTTTAATCTTTCGTAAAAAGATGTATTTCAGTACACGATGTCTTGCTAAACACTGCAAGGCCAAAACAAAAGCAAAACAAAAAAACAAAAAATAAGAGGAAAAAAAGAAAAGGAAAAAAAGACGACTCCGCCGTGGTGCCAATCGACCTCAATTATTCACGCGACATGGACGTCGCCTTGCCGCCCAGGGGGCGGGGCGGGGGCGGGGGCGGAGGCGTCGGCGCCGGCGCCCGGGGCAAGTGACTGCGCACAAAGCGCGAACAAACGACGGCGGCGGCGCCCATCCATCAGCAGGTGGCGCGGCGCAAGGTGCACGGTGCAAGGGCCGAGGGGGCGGGGTCGCAGGGTCAAACGCGCACACGCTCCTCCGCCGCCGCGCTCTTCCAATAATACACGAGCGCCACGAAAAAAAAAGTCGCTACGACGCCGACGGCGCCTCCTCCGCCGCCTTCGGCGTAGCGCCGCCGCGGCCGCCGGTGTTGCCACATTCCAACGACCCCAACCCAGCTACGTAAACGCAGCGTCCCTCGAGACACGGTTTGCTCAGCTCTCCTTTGGCTCCATGTGGTGGGAGTACAGCCAGTATAATCCAAGGAGTAAAATTAAGATAAAAAATATTAATGTGAAAAGTCCATTTGATGGATTGGAAGATGTTTGGATAATTATGGCAGGTATAATTAAAGCAATTTCTACATCAAAAATTAAGAAGATTACTGCGATTAAGAAGAATCGTAGAGAAAAAGGAAGACGAGCTGATCTTTTTGGATCAAATCCACATTCAAAAGGAGAATTTTTTTCTCCATCTAAGAGTATTTTTATGATAGAATTAGTGATAGAGATAGAGGGTGTGGATTACTATTTTGTTAACAATACTAAAGAATCAAATCCGTTGTTCGTTTACCATAGTAAAAAAGTTTTATAAAGCTGGGGAGCAACAATCTGAATGAGTAGAAATTAAATGAGAATATCAATATGGTTGAAAGAAAATGTCTACATGAGTAAGAGGAATGAATGTGTAAAGAACTGGAATTACATCATCAATTTTGCAGTAACTTAAATTTATCTCGAATAAGTAAAATTTTCTTCGGAATGTGAAAAAAGCATTTAGAAATATAAAAGCGGTTGAGCCTTCAACAAAAGTATCACTAGTTACTTAGTAACATCATAAAATAGAGCACGAAACTTTAATTTATTAGTGGATTCATTAGAATTGTATGTAGGATTGCCTTAGCTTGAGATATGGCAAAACAAAATATAAATTCAATTAGTCTTTCCGCTTCCTAGTTTTTTCATGTCTTCTGTCTCTCTAAACTCTTGCCTAAGTGCATAGCTACACGCTAAGTGTTCTTAATAAGAGGCCCGAAGGAGATACAGGAAGGCCAAATATGGACTGGTGACGGTTGTGAAGTCGATGCATCTATGGCAAGTACGACTTTTATCTCTTCGATCAAAGGAGGAACACGAGTAAGTTCAGAAAATGTTTCAAGTCTCAAGTCTGTCGTGAAACTAAGCGGAAAAGGGCAATGCCAAAATAAATTACACTCATGACACTATGTGTCAATCACTGAGACAATACCGTTTCCAGTAACTTCCTTGATAGAATAAGGCAACAAAAGAGGAAAATAATCAACATAAGTCAACATCAATTTCACAGGAAGATTGAATAGTAAAGAAGTAAAATTACAAAGAAGAAAATATATTAGAAAAACGAACACCATATGATGATAAAAAAGGAAGGCTCCGAAGAGAAAGTGAAATGGACGTAGCTATAGAGACTGAAGGGAACGGAAAAGAACAAGATGGAGAGATCACATCAAGACGTTGAGAGCCTTTTAGCTCTTCTTCTTCCTAACATTTAAATCAACCGGGTGATTATTTTTCAGTGAATCTTCCCCGCATGCCCCGACTTCCGAAACCAAAGAGGTTTCCGAACAACCCCATTACTTCTCGGCAGCGAATAGCAATTTGGGCGTAGTCAGGCGGCACTGCAATGCGACGTCGCTTCACTCAGAGCAGGCGAAACGAACCATTTGGAGCCGAGACTTGTTCTTCGCCACCGGACTAACCACAGGAAATGGAATGGGCTATTGAAGCAGATATCGCCACTCCCTCTGACACCTTCACCTTCGACCAGATTGAAAGATTGATTAGTGATTACAGGCACATCAACTGCTAAGGGCATTGGCCCAATAAGTGTAGTGCATGTTTATCGCGATAGGTGGCAGTGACCTTCCCTCCGCTGGACGGTGAGATCCGGCGCCGACCTACACTCGGTTTACGGGGTTTTACCCAAACAACGGGCTTGTACGCTCCCAGCGGGGGACCGCCCCTGCCGGGACACGTTCTACGATTCCGTCTGGTCTCTCGGCATGAGTGGTAGTGTAGTGTATATAGGTGTTTCAGTAAGGGGTGAGGAGAGGACAAGGAAGAGGAAGGACAGATTGCGCGCGATCCATGGCCCATTTGTTAGGGGTTCTGAACACCTGATGTCGATCGGAAAAAACACGGAAAACCGACAGAGCAGCCAGCCCCCTCAATTCTCCTCCAGATAGCGACTGAACTCGACCTAGCTATTTAGTGCTGAAAATCGTGCCACCTTTGGGACTCGAACCCTAGGACCTCCCGGACAGAGGCGCTGCAGTGACATCAGTTTGGTGCCCTGAATCACCTATACCGATCCCGTCGCCCAGTCATTCAGTCCCATTGCCGGTGATAAAAAAAAGCAGTAGAGAGTATCTCTACTTCACTGTTTTATTTTACACTCTGATACATTATCAGTTGGGCAGGTATATAACTAAAGCTCATGCACTTCCATTCCTTCCACAGACAGGCTCCACTTGAAAATTCAATCCGCAGCTCTTCCTCGGGTCTACTGATGGAGTTCAATCTGTCGCACAACCTTATGGTATAAATTGCATGAAATGTAATTAAAATACATAAAATTGTTCTTGTTATAAAATGTAAGTTTTATATTGAAATTCAAAATCACTATACGTATATAGTTCGAAAGTTTCAGAAGGTAGAGTTGTAATAGAAGTCATAGTAATCGCCCTTGCTCTAAACCGTTTTTGATTTTGATAGGAATTACCCAGAGATAAGAGATCTCATCTCGTCTTAACATATACAACTTTAACACCCGTGTCACTACCACCAATCATCGTCAGCACCTCTTCTTTCCCGAGCGCTCAGCAGAAAACCCAACCGGAGACCACAACCATCCCGAGACCTCGCAAAAATAATGACTATTAAAATGAGTCTGCTTTGCAAGATTGAACAAAAAAGTGAAACGACGCTGCCAACCCAACACTGCACAGGGATATATGAGGCATGAGATACGTCGAAGCAGATTCAATACAGAAGTGATCCAATACTCAGTATAACAAGACTGGTCGTGTGGCACCAATTAGTGTCACCTGACGATCGATAGTTGAAATAGTAGCGACGTAATGATGAAATTGCAACAACAAACAACGCGATTCTGATCTGTGATCATATCCAATAACGTTCCAAACACTGCGAGCTTTCAGAGGCGATGAGATCGACGTTAGAGAAGGCGAAGAAAAGAGCTGCAGCGAGAGAGCGAGCGAGTCAACGAGAAGAGTGGCGTGCGGTAGGCCATTCTTAAGCTTCCGCACACAAAAAACACTTCTCTTTCGGCGGCGGCAGGGCCTCGATGGAGCCCGACGCCGAATGTTCCAGAATCTTTTTGTGCAAAGAGCTTCCACGAACCGCCGGCTCCACGCTCCACTGCAGACTCTCCTGTTACGAACCACGAGCAAGATTCAACGCGCAAAGTAAACAGTTCAGAATAACGAACGTAAATTGCTCTCATTTACCAACAAAATCTATGACGCTACACGCATTGAATTTCATTCGAACGATTGAATCGTTTAGTTACTCAAAAAATACTGAAAGCATATTCCTGAAGTGCCCTTTCGTATTCTTTTTCTTTTAAATCCAATTCTGTAATCATATCTATATAACGACAAAAGATAAGGCAGGATCTGAAATGCAGTAAACCCTCGTTAGCACGAACTCGCTTATCACGAATTTCGCCGTGACAGGAACAAAACTTTGGTCCCGGCAAGGTATTACGGTAATACGGACATTGATAATACTCAGATAACACGAATTTGTATAACACGAACTCTGATTAATTCCGTCCTTTGGAATTCGTGATAATGAGGGTTTACTGTATATCCCTATTTTAAGACAAATGGGTAAGACAATTTTGAAGAGCAATATTCCGTCTCTGCAACTGAGTTCTAAGTGACCGCAGCCCTCATGAGAACCAGGAAGACTGCGGCGGCTGTCGCATTATCAAAACTTAATGCGGCTACAAATCAACGCATGACGTGGGGCGTTCGCGCTCCGCCACCCTCTCCGCACTCGTTCCCACCGCCCCGCGCCCCGTGTTTGCGCTGCCCGGCCCACACGCGCGCGGGCGCTAGCAGTCGCGCTTAATTGAAAGCCACAAACAAAAGTAGCGAGCCGGGCGCCGCGACGCTCCCACCGCAATTACGCGCGCCCCTTGGCCCCGGAGCGCGCACCCCTTCCTTCCCGCGCGTCGCGACGGCCGCGGCGACGAGCCGCGGTTTCCGCCGACGCCGCAACACGCCCGTAAATAACTTACACGCGTCAAACAATACTCGCCTAACGAAGGATGTGCCTCCGAGCGAGGGAAAAGGAGGGAGGATGGAAGGGGAAAATTAAAGGATTTCGTATTTCAATGGCGCGGTGGTCCGCTGTTGGATGGGGATAATATGGCCCAGACGTTGGACCCTGTGGAACCCCCGGAGTCGCCGTGTGGGGAAGAGAGACGGGTTCAGCGCGCTGGCGGGACAATTATCAATAGCCGGGGACTGATCATCGCAAACAGGGGATGGACCACCCATAGGGCAGCTTTGAGGGGGTGGAACATTACAGAAAGCATCGCGGGGGGTTGAAGGGCGACAAGCCAGCGGGGGTGAAGGGAACGAACCGATCGGATTGGATCGGCGGTGCGCCTCTCCCCCGCGGCGGCGGCATAATATGGCGACACCCCCGACTAATCCGCCAGTGTCGCGAGTCGGCGCGCGAGGGGTGGGTGGGGGCGGGGCGGGGATGATGCGGGGATGGGCGGGGAGCGTCGCGCTTTGATCCTCCCTCCGCGAGGCGCCGCAATCACGCCACCGCGGTCGAGCGCGCCGCCCCTCCTCCTCAACCCTGCTCAGCGCACTCCGCCACGCCCCTCGCGCTCTCACCCCCGCGGGGACACGTGCGAGGCGCGCGTGTTTGCGACACGTGTCCCCCTAGAATCTGGAATTTCGCCCCGTCGCCTCGCGCGCGACGCGCTGTTTTGTTATGAAGTTGGGCCAAATATCGCGCGTTCATCGTGGGGCTCGTCGCCGCCTTTCGTCTGCACGCCCCCTGCTATCACCCCCGGCGGAACGTCGGGGTTAAACGCCGGGTGACATCACGCAGCTCGCCGATACCCTGTCATTCCGCCCGACGGCCTCTCTCCTGGCAGCTTTTAAAAAGCGCGAAGGGCGATGGGGAAGCTGAACCCAGGGAAGGCACGCGGCATATTGCGATTCCTAATGGAATACAATGCCTGACTTATGAAAAGAACTGATTGACATTGATACAACACCTTTGGCTCGGTATTGTCCTCCATTGTGTACAGCAGAAGGGCAATTTATACACAGAATTCAACAACAAAGATAGCAAAATGATTCACTAAAACGTTAAAATGATTTAATAGCATGTTGAATACGCATGTGTCTCGAAATAATAGCATGTGTCATCCATTGGAAACTACATGAAACTAGAATGAAATACATCACATTTTAAAACCAAAGACATCAATAAATTTCTGATATTACAAAAAGTGAAGGTTCGTAGGAGTGAACTTAATAACTAAGGAATGAAAATACATGAAAAAATAAAATAATTCAAAATACATAACATATTTTTACGTAATCTTATTTTCTCTCATTGATCATTTACAATGATTCTTCTCGGATGCAACTTCTAACACGTTACGACACATTAGGTACACACGAGAGAAAGTTAGGTTCAGTTCTTTAGCGGGTACGCCAAACGCAGCGAGTACATCCCTTCCTCTGACAAGAGCCAACCAATTTTCCCCGCCAGAAGTGCGCACCGAAACGTGAATAAAACGGGAAACGCCCCCGCCGCCGCCCCCGCCGCCGCCGCCACCGCCGCCGCTGCCCCTGTTTGCGGAGGGGCCGCGCCGCCCGCTTTGCATATGACAGCGCATAATAAACTGGGGCGCGCGACAATAAAAGAACGCTCCGCGCCGCGAGTTATGTGCTGATCTGCATAAGTTAATGGCCGCGCGTTTTGACATAAACATCCGCAACCACCGCGGCGCCACCGCGCTTCCACGTGCTCCGACAAATGCCGCTCAGAAATCCCACTGATAATATATCGATCTCATACTCTTCAGAATAAGGCGTCGTCCCAAGCATATTCCTTTGAGTGGCGAATTCTCCGATTCATCGCGGACACCGCCGGTAAACCTTGTAATTCGAAGTGTATAATAAATTTTTCCTAAGTTTGATAATCCTCTAAAATAATTAGGGATTTAGAAAGTTTTAAAACAGATGCGAAAAATAACTTTGTTTTGCTACCGAGAGCCAGTCGGTCTCCCGCATTCGTAACCACTACAAAGTAAGCTAGACTGAGAAGTTTCAAACAGTTCTTAATGGTGTCCAGAGAATTCGCGAGCGCAGGAAAAGGAATCGCCTGCCAGCCGCGATAACCTAGGGCGGGGGCGATAACCTAGGGACCTTCTCTGGTCGGTCGTAAGTTACTATTCTCTCAAATATTTTGTGAAAATGGAGTGTGTTAATGATCCAGAAGTTAGTGGTTTGTGTGATTGTCTTATAGAACGATTATTAAGGTCAGAATTTCACAGTATTGGGATTTCAAAGAAAGGTCAACATGAAAGACAATGGTAGAGCTCGCTTCCATAAAGTGCGGTATACTTAAAATAATGTTCAGGATTTGCCACTGATTCCTTTAATTCATGCTTTGTTACGGTTATCAAAGAGATGACAACACAAATGTCTTGCCTAAAAATATTTGAGGTAGTTTCAATAATATGCATCAAAAATGACATTTTTGAGTTCCAATAAATTTGATCTTCACCGAATAAATTAAAAGTAATGAAATTGGATTTTAATATTGTTTTATTCAACTCCTGGCAAGAATCATTGTGATGGACAAAATATTTTTGCATCGGATTCTCATATTTTTCTGAATACTATAATCCTTCCTTGTGTTTTGATACAGCCCTTTTCCTTCGTCCTTACTATCCTGAAATTCTAATGGTACATCGTGGTTGGATGAAGATTTAAGAAAAATTGTAGAAAATATTTACGACACATTCAAATAAAACTAAATATAATTATGGAATGTTATTTAAAATATAATTTTAAATAAATTTCCTGAAAAAATGTAACTACAGTAAGGAATATTCACCTGAAATCGGAAAAGTACGAAGATGTTTACGCACTTGAGGATCATTGTACGTATTGTTCTACTGACCCAGAAATACATCGAATCAAACACGATATCTATAAATAGACAAGAGACCCGAATTATTTAGGTCTGACCAGTGTATGAACACGGCCATAAAGTTTTTGAGTGGTAACGGCGCTGAGAAGAAGAGAACAGTTACACGTGGTGCCAGACGCAACAGCGGGCCCTAAAGAACATGCGTGGGCTCCCGTAGGCAGACTTGTACAAAGAGGGCTCTACCTTATAAATAAGAACAAGCAGGAAGTCGTACCTCGACAGTACTGGTTTCACAGGGCTTTATGAACATGGCGACGAATATCTGATGTGAACTGAAACCTACGAACTTCTCTCTCGAGGTATACGGCTATCTGTATGATAACATGTAAGAGAACTCCTCATTAGAAACTTATTGACTGAAAGCATTCTTTTACCAATAGTTATGTTCTTCAAATCCTCAGACACTCTCCTGAAATAATCGGAAACGCAGCATTTCAAAAGAAATCTTTGTATGTGTATTCAAACGATATAAAATCAGCTACATTCCAATTTCAATACATTATTAATTTCTCATTTATTACAAAAACACCCTTTCTTATATTCAGTTTACAAATAAATAATTACTGATATACTGGTATTTTAAATTTTAACTTGAGGTTATACACAACTGTCACCTGATTGGTATTCCCTGTTGATTCAGAATTTTACAGCTAACGTAATCTTCTACTTATTCGTTCAATACTATCACATGAGAGGACACGATACCCCCTACATGGAACTTGCGAAGAATTGGATTCCGAACTATGGTGAGAAACTGGGAATCCGCTACTTAATTCAGAAATAATCACTAAACACATAGCCAACAACTAGGGGGATCCTGAACACGAACCACAGTGGGAATATGAGAATTCATAGATTAATGGAGTGAGCAATGAACAAGGTATCGTTCTCTATCGTGAATCCGCCATACGATTCGCAAATGGTTAAAACATTCAAACATGCCTGGATTCACCAGCAACTGCGGAACCGACAGTAGATTCTCATAGATTCCTAACAGCAAATAAGAGCCTGCACCATAAACAAGTGATGAACGCATTGATTCGCGAGAGGTACAATCAGAGGCACATCTACTTCATCAGGCACCCACGGCAAGCGTAGTCTTTGCGCCCCTGTTAGGATACTTCAAATTAGGATACGTCGTTATTTGTTTTAGCGGGAATACTCTAAATGTCGCCCCTTGTGAGTGGGCGCCCATAGCACGTGCAACGTCTGCTGTACCGTGGTTACACCACTCGAGTCCAATTCACGAGCACTCAGTCGCACCCGGGCCAGCTCGCCGCCAGCGAGAGGCGAGTCGCTCCGGCAGGTGTCCGGCCCGGTCCCACGCCCGGCGGCGGCGGCGGCGGCCCACAGACGGCTCTGAATCAGCACCGGGAACCGTTCGCTTATCCGCGCGCATCTTGATACATGGCCCGGGGCGGCGGCGCGGCGACGCAGCGCCCATGTAGATGCGGACGTCTCAATAGGCGGCGCGGGCTCGTAAAGAGCGCGGGGGCCGGGCCGGGCCGGGGCCCGAACCCTACACGCGGTACCGTAACGCCGGAGGGGGCAGGGAGTGGAGGCTCTTCGCGACTGACGTACACGTGCGCCAACGGGACATCCGGGGCGAGTCATAGGGACGCGTGCCGCTGTATTACACACGATCTCGGAAGGCGGCAGGAAGTCATCAATGTATCGCAGAAGTGACATATCCAAACGTTCCTTTCCCAGAGTAAAGGATAAATTTAGGTAAAATACATGGAATTAATTTTCTCTATACATCTTACACGTAGGCAAAACTATGAATTAGAATATTAAACAAAAATGTAGGTATTTGTATTAATAATAAATTAATTTGCAAAGGCAATGAACTATTATTCTTACACCATTTTCCCTTTACCAATACCCGTTTTAATTTTTTAAAAACCAACATAGAATACGTGAAAAAGAAATCTTTTCAAACTTATTGCAAAACATTTCCTTTTTTAAATTACTTTAATTTGTTTACAATATTTATATTCTAAGTCTTTGTTATATTCAGTTTTTACTTTTCTAGAATTCATTTATGCGAACATTTTCTTAGGTCAGCGCCAGGAACTACTTTATAGGCCCTTCCGTAAAGAATAATAATGTGCCGGAAGAGAATTCAATGGGGCCGAAAGGAGATACAGCGACAAAACACTCGAGATGGAAGGCGGCGACCTGCGGTGAATGGAGGGGGGAGAACGTGGGTGGAGGCGCACAGCGGTACACAACGGACGGCGCCAGGGAAAGCACCTGTGAGAGCTGGAAATATGGAAGTGGAGCAAAATGAGTAGTAGATATTTCACAGACGCGACGCTAGAATGACCAAGATCACGGCGAGGAAACTAAGAACCGAAATGAAACACACTGAAGTGCAACAAGGAAAACATAAATAAAAAATGGGTATATAGGAAATACAACATACAACATCACATACAAATATAAAATGGGAATACATCACATTCTTTCTCACATTCTTGTAACTTTAGCACCTTTCGAAAATTTAGAGTGTTTAATGAAAATTTGTGCTGAGCCCTTTTTATAAGCGTACTCCGCACAATCCGAGAAAAATTAAACAACAAAGTGGGAGACATTTTTGCGAAAATCGCAAAAATTCAAAGGACCGAAACATCACCCAAATCGATTGGAGAATATCAATGTTGATGAAGCACTTATTACTTTGCCGCTAGCGTTGTTCACAAACGGACAGACAACTCAATTGCCGTTTTTTGGTATCAAGAACCAACAATTAGTTTTCGCACCCACCAGTATTCTGGTAGCACAACGTCTCAGAGGAAGTTAAAAGATGTATTACACTTTAGAAGTAAGAATTATCTCCCTTTCTGGTATTAAGGACCTTCCGAAAATCGCCGTTTTACGTTGCAGCATTACAATTCATTCTCTTTACTATGTTAGTAGTATGCGAGACAGTAACACGAAAACGAATCATTCAGATGAGTAGATGAGTTAGTATGTAAAGAAATAACGAAGACAATTATATTTAAAAGTAGAATACAATAACTGATGGAAGTGAAAAGAGAAATAAATATAACATTACCGAGAAATTAAATGTTATATAAGAATATAACGAATGGAAGGGAAAGAAGGAAGACACACTCACGGAACATGGAAACAGTAGGAAGCCTTCACAATCCGATCAAAGAAAGAACAAAGAGATTTATGTGACAAGAAATATGAACAGAAAGAACAATAAAATCTCCAGTCACGAGAGGAAAAGCAACAGATATCAAACACGAATGCCCGCCTGACGAACGCCAGGCAGGATAAAAAGTTTCTGCGAGCGTTCCATTCCCACACGCGTGCACACGACGCGCAAAAAGGCACCTCGTCCGCCGACGGCTCCATCCACCAGCTGGTGCGGCCGATAACAGCCCACCAGGCGCCCGCCGGGGCGTTCAAGCAGGCTGCAGTTTTACTTTCGCGGCCGGCGGCGCGGAGCGGAGGTGGGCCGGGCCGATGGAGAGGAAAGGCATGGACAGAGGCGGGAAGGAGCGGAGTCGGAAAGACCGAAGCGGATTGAAGTGAAGTTGACTGAAGAGGAGCGGGTTAAAGCGGAGGGATTCGAAGTGGAACAGGTTGAAGCGGAGGGGAATGAAGCGGAGGAGAATGAAGCGGAGCGGAATGAAACGGAGCAGAATGAAGCGGAGCGGAAGGAAGCGAAGCGGAATGAAGCGGAGCGGAAGGAAGCGGAGCGGAAGGAAGCGGAGCGGAAGGAAGCGGAGCGGAAGGAAGCGGAGCGGAAGGAAGCGGAGCGGAAGGAAGCGGAGCGGATGGAAGCGGAGCGGAAGGAAGCGGAGCAGAACGAAGCGGAGCAGAACGAAGCGGAGCAGAATGAAGCGGAGCGGAAGGAAGCAGAGCGGAATGAAGCGGAGCGGATTGAAGCGGAGCGGATTGAAGCGGAGCGGATTGAAGCGGAGCAGCTTGAAGTGAAGCCGGTTGAAGCGGAGAGATTTGAAGTAGGGAGAGTTCGAGTGAAGCGGGTTGAAGCGGAACGGGCAGAGGCAGAGCGGGATGAAGTGGATGGGGATGAAGCGGATCGGGTTGAAGCGGAGCGGGTTGAGGCGTGCGGGTTGGAGCGAGGATAGTATAGCGCGTTGAAGCGGAGCAGATTGCAGTGGTGAAGGGAAGCGGGGCGAAGCGATGCGGAGCGAGGAGGGGTGAAGTGGAGCGGGCTGGGACTGGAAGAGGCAAGTGGAACGGGGTGAAACGGGTAGGAGCTTCACCCACCCACCACGAGGAGCACCACTCTCGCTCTCCACGAACACGCAAGGAAAAAGCGTCCGCTTCCTCCGGAAGAAAAACTGCCGACGCGAGCGGCCAGAAAATCGGAATGTCTCGCCTGTTACACTCCCTGGCAGCTGCAGCCGCCCACCCGAGACACCGGTAGAGCGGCCCCTGCGAGTAGGCAAACCCGCCGGGCGCGCCGTTGGGCCGCGGGCAACCTTGACCGGCTCTCTGCACTTACCGCCCCGCTCCGCACACTCGCAGCGCAAGCACATGCGATCCACTCCCAGCGGGACACTCACCTGAAAGCAGAAGAAAACGGGACATAATTAGTATCGGCGCTCGTTAACAAAGCAAATCCGACTAATTTCGAGAAAAAGAAACCGAGCAGAAAGCGAGGGAAAAACAGGCATTGCTTCGTCGTACACTCTCTTCTCTAGCACATAATGACAAGTTTTCCGCAAAGGCGTCGGACATTAATTTCTCATTGCGAGGCGTTAGAATCTCTTTGCCTCACAAAGAAGGTGGTTAAAATGCGTGAAGATGCTGGAGGTCGGCGGGAAACTTCGGAGAACTGAGAGGCGGTAGAGATGGCAGAAAAGGACCAGCAAAGTCTATCAGTCAAATGGATTTAAAATAGCAGTTTGTTTCGGAGAGGGAAGAGTCGACAAAGCAGAGAAATCAGAATTAGAAGATTGAAAAGCAAAAACGATAAGAAAGAGAAAGAATAATGAGAAATTGTAATAAAATTACGATATGAGATAACATAGTGCCTAATAGGGAGTGGTAGGGAATGCCACACAGTTTGAGAAACACGATCAATCATTGCCATTACTGAAAGTTCTTGTAGAGCAGGAGATAGTCACGGGGATTGTTAATTTGATCTACGTTGCAAATAAATGAGTTCAATTATGATTATGGCATCAACAGACAATAAAGCAGGGGATTTGGCAGATTTATCAGAGTGCGATGGGATTTGGGAGAACAAATCGAACGGCACTATGAATGTAACTGAAATCGCAGAAGCTGCTGCTGCAAAAATATTAGCGGTCGCTGAGAAGTCTGGCTACAGGCAGCCTCAGAGAATGCTGTTGGGAAAAATGTAGTGCCAATGTGGCGAAGGTGGATGCGGAAGCGAAACAGCCCAACAGCGATGACGGTAGCAGCGATAGTGACAGCGACGGTGGTGGACACAGTGTTGTTGTTGTTGTTTTTGTTGTTGTTGTTATTGTTGTTGGTGGTGGTAGTACAGTGGTGGTTGGTGGTGGTGGTGGTGGTGGTGGTGAGGGTGGTAGTGGTGGTAGTGGTGGTGTTGGTGGTGGTAGTGGTGGTGGTGGTGATGGTGATGGTGGTGGTAGTGGTGGTAGTGGTGGTGGTAGTGGTGGTAGTGGTGGTAGTGGTGGTGGTAGTGGTGGTAGTGGTGGTGGTGGTAGTAGAGTTAGCGATCAGGTCTGGTAGACGTATAGGCAAATGCGAAGATAGAAGTGAAGATGGAGGTGGAGATACAGAGAGAAATAGAGGTGGAGAAAAAGCTGTAGAGGAGTAGGCAGAGGCAGAGATAGAGGTGAAGATACAGGTGAAAACAAAGTGGAGATAGAGGTGGAAATTAAGGTGGAGGTAGAGGTAGAGGTTGAGATGGGGTTGGTAATGGTGTTGGTAATAGTGACGGTAGAGGTGGTGGTGGAGGTGACAGTAGTACCAGCGGCAAAGGTGGCGGGTGCGGGGGCTGTGACGGAGCGGTGGCCGAAGGAGTCTCCAGGGGAGGCGAGGGCGGAGACGATGGTATTGGCGGCGGCGGCTGCGGGGTGGTAACTGTGTAGGCAGTGACGGCAGTGGTAACTGTGGTGGCTGAACAGTGGCGGCACTGGTAACGGCGACGGTAGCGGTGGTGGCGGCACCAGCAAACGGCGCCGACTTTCCAATCGGAGAAAACATGCGGGCGTGCGGACGACGCAGGACAGTCCACGCGGTTTCCCACACAGCGTGCGAACGATAACATTGCGGCGGCGACCTGGACGCGAGCACAAACGCCGAGGAGAAGTAATAGCCGCTAGTCTCCCCCGCGTTACGCCGCCTGCTCCTTCGCCCGCCGCTCGCCGCGCCGCGCTGCGGCCGGCCGTTCACGTCTCGCGATTCGCCACGGCCTCCTAAGACGTCTAATTACCGGTGGCTGCCGCAGAGGCCGTGCGGAGGGGAGCGATGAATCTGCTCCGATCGCTTTGGCTTCTGTCTGGAAGCCTTCACGGCTCTTTACCGCTACTGTGAAAATGTGTTCGAATGTTGCTAGTTGCGTGAAACGGTTTAGTACGTTCATTTCCGTTGTTAAACAGAAAGACTGGGAACGTCGTGAACGATATTTTAACGAGGTACACTGCAAAGAAGTCCAAATTCGGATTTAATTATGAAACTGTGTTTTAGAAGTACATTTGTTAAGACATATTTCACACTTGTACAAATTCCGCTTTTAGTGTAATTCAGAAGAGGTGGTTTTTGAAACAGTAATCCAAAATTTATCGGAAAAGCGTAAACATTTCTTTCTAAAATAATAGTTGTTATTATTTTCTCACAAGAAAATACGATAATTTTAATTGTAAATCCAAGAATAATATTCGGATGATGAGAATTAAAATTCGGGCGATGAGAATTAAAATTCTAGAATTAGACATTCTCCAATAAATGTAAGTGAAAAATTCCTTTAATTATATCATTATCTCTATTTCGAAACACAAAATTAAACTATTTGTTCAAACAATTATATCTGATAGAATTTTCCCATGGCGTAAATTGCACAGTTGATTTTGCGAGTATTGTTCGATATGCATGATGTATAACAAACGTTATTCATTCAATGCATTCGAATGAGAACTCAGTACCTCACGCAGGCAGATATAATGGAAAATATTATTTGTCAGATTCAATTAGAAGATATGTTGGTCGGGTATATATTTCAACTAAGCATACAAATCGTAATTATCTCTCGTCGTTATGCAACATGTGACACGTCCACACTCTACATTGGTATCATATTTACGTCAGTGTCAACTTTAGTTTAAACGGAATAAATTGCAAACACGATAACATTTAACATTTACAAATAAATATTTGCATCTAAAAACTCCACTGCCTAATAAATGTATGAAATCTCGCCATGAAATCAAATAAATTCTGTTATATTTTATGCTCGTTTCGCTATTCGTCCTTGGGAACGGGTCAACGTTGAACAATCGTTATCTAAATGAGAATTAAATGTTCTCAAAATGGAGGGGGTAAATTGATGTTCATCAAGATGAAATGAAGAGTAATAACGTGCTCACAAGCGGTAAAACAAAACCCCATGTTCAAAATGGGGTAAACCAGAATTAATCAAAATTATTAATTACATAAAATAAAATTCAGACTATCCTACGCCAATTATAGTAATGATTTGCATTAAAATTATTATTTAATTTTCTGTCTACAGATTTTTCAACATAGACTGTATTTGGTCTTTTATATTATTTTAAAGACAGAAAATTGTTTAGGATAACTGTTTTGTTTAAAACTTACAATATGATAGCAATATAAGTACAATTTTCTGTCTTTAAATTACAAGACCAAAAACAGTCTAAGTTGAGTAATTAATTTGTTAGGTTATTGTTACTCAATGAGAATATTAATACAAATTTTGTCCTACGTTGAGCAAAAATAGCCATTTTTTTGAGTTGAAATATCCGATCAAGTGATGTAAGGTGTTACTAAGTGAAATAAGAGATTAGAGGATAATGAATTAGACAAGAGAGGTAGTAAAAACGTATGAAATAGGACACATGAAAATGTACATCGGAAGATATTGAAATCGTTGGAGGAAATGTTAATGGGGAAAAAGCAGAAATGTTGCTTTAGTTTAAGAAGCAGATGGTTTAGATACAAAATCGACGTAGAAATTATATGAGTATGACTGGTACGCAAAGAAGAGTAGAGAATAAACACAGGAAGGGGAGTGAAAAAAGCAAAGGAAAATCTATAGAAATACCGATCTGAAACGAGACGCCAAACGATGAGTGGAGATGGTCAAACAAAAATAATAAGGAAAGAGGCAATGTGGAAGAAGTGATCTTGGCTGTCCGGGTGACGCCGCTGCGAAGGCTGTGATGGCGACGATTCCACCATCTTGTCGTGGTCTTCCTCAGGGCTGCTCAGCCTAGCATTCGCAAGACTCAGGCCACATAAGCCTTCGACTTCAATATGGAAGAAGTTGGAACACAGTGTGACAGAGATGGTAAGCAATGGCAGAGGGGGCAGCTGAAGCAACAAAGGCGCCGGATGCGATGAACGTGTTACGAACTGTCGAGTACCGGAAGCACGGCAGAAGCGACGCCAGACGACCGCCGCCGAAACAACGCCGCTGTGCCGGAAGCGGCGGTGGCGCCGCCGGCGGCGATCTATGGCGCGTGGCGACGAGGAACCGTTCTCCGGCCGCTCCCGAAGTGCATTTGCCTCTTCTGGGAGGTTTCCTTCACGCCGCGCTGCCTTCACTCCGAGCCGTGATTCACAGAGGTAGCGCTGTGTTTGTCGAGTGCAGTGGCTGTGTCGGGCCGTGACCTTGGAAAGTTACTGCGGCGACCCACAACGGTCGCGGGAAGTTGCGGGCGGCGCGAGTTCTCTCGGAGTGGGAAACCCATTGTGTCTATAATTCAAAATCATTCATATGTATGAAACCAATTAGAGTCCCTGTAATTGACCGCAAACAGCACCGGTGGTAGTGAAATGTGCGACACGAATTTAATTTTCTAGTAATAATCCACAACGCCGTCAGAAACATACTGATACAACACAAATATCAAACCCAGTTGAGTTGATTCCAATATTAATTAGTTGCCTGTGAAGACCCGTGTGAAAAGACCCATCAGATAAGATAGTTTCGTAATATTGTTCCCCGCCCATGGCCACCGTTTATGCCAAATTAAGCAAGAACGCAATAAGAATTATACACTGTTTTGTGAAATCATTTTGCTTAAAATCAGCACGTGTGAAAGTTACAAACAAGGATTTACATACAGGTTCAATTGGTTAATGAAGATTCACAATGACAGAATTGAACTAAAGAAAATGAATACAGCAGTGCCTCGAAAAAACACTCTTTAAAGTTATTGTTGGAATCTGCTATTGAAGATAAAAACAAAGCGTTAATTCGAACTTTAGGCGTGAATCTTTTCGATACAAAGAATTACACAACCAGTTAGAGACTTCTGACCCCTTTAGCACATCTTTCGACATTCTACAACCGAATGAGCAGCGCTGGTTCTCCACATCTATCATGGTTGCAACAGAATTTACAGATACCTAAGTACAAAATGCCGTACCTCAAGATAGTCCCAGTAAATGTTGGTTTCAAAAAAGTACACAAGTACAAAGAATAAATGATTTACATGTCTACATTTCAAACCACGTGGGGATATAATATGTCTAAAGCATTCTATGAAATTCCAGCTAAAACCTTCTAATATTTACAAGAAAGTAATATTATAGACACTGTTCAACAGAAGTACACGTAAGCTCCCGCGGCTCGAGTCGAAGACGTCTTGACGGTCCGGGTGACGCCGCGTAGTGGTCCACTACGCGGCGTCACCCGGATAGCCAAGAAGTCATCGACTCGAGCCACGGATGCTTACGTGTACATTTGACAAATCGCTACGGGGAGAATGTTTTCCAAGATCCTCTACGCGGCGTCACCCGGACAGCCAAGAAGTCACTGATCAGCAGACGCAAATGTTCGTCAGTCTGTACCAGTTCTGGCGGCTCCAGCTGCAAGTGGAGCCCTCGCAGGATGCAACGGCGGCGCGCGGGCTCGCACATGGCGGAGGCCGCGGAACAGAGGCGCTTTTTGTGCGCGCGGGCGGAAGGGGGCGTGGCCGGCGCCTGCAGCTCCCTCTCGCGGCCACGCACCGACGCGTGCGCGGGGCGGGGCGGGGCGGGGCGGGGCGGGGCGGGGCGGGGCGGGGCGGGGCGGGGCGGGGCGGGGCGGGGCGGGGCGCGGCGGGACGGGGCGGGGCGGGGCGGGGCGGGGCGGGGCGGGGCGGGGCGGGGCGGGGTCCGCTTTCAAAGCGCCTCCGCGGCCTGGCCTCGCATCTGGCCGCGCGCAGCCCGCGCGTCTGGTTTGCAGCGGGCGTGTCGCCGCGCCTCCACCTAAGGGAAACTAAACGACGCCTCACCTCAACGGGTGCCCTGTTGCCAACGCGTTCCTTCGTGCGGAATGGGGACTTTCAATTTTGGGAACGAGACTCACAGAGTGTTCTTGTATTAACAGTCGTATACCGATGGAGGGAGGACGCCTCAACGAAGATTTTCTTCAAAGTCTTTGTGTTTGTACGGAGTTACTGTTTCATCTGGTAGGAGTTTCATCATTACAACCTTTCTGAACACTAAGAGGTAGTTTCGGCTTTCAGTCGTTAACTGACATTCACAAAATATTGGAAACCCTCCGTAAGCGTAATCACTTCCCGGAAACTCGGACATCCAAGAGATGAAATAAAAGAGGTCATCTTCGTCAACATATGTTACAACTACAACATATGTTACTACTACAACATATTAAGATGTTAACGAAGATGACCTCTTTTATTTCTTCTCATAAGAACGTCAACAACACATCAGAATTCCCACAATTCGGTCATCCAATCTCACATTCACGTTGAAACACTGTTAGTGTGTGTGGATAGTGTGTTTGACAATCGTAGCAACATTGAGAATGTTGAACAAGTTCTTGAAAATAAGGACGTCACAATCTGTGTCCATGGGAAAAGTTCTGTTAAGTACAGATGATGTTCAAAGCATAGTATATGCCCTTCCCATATTTCAAAAACTGAAAATATTTGAAACATACCGAAAATGATTGCAATATATTTCTAAATGCTTATTTTATTAGTTCTCAAATACAGTGACCTCCATACATCCATTCTGACAGTTTCTTAGACTATATTTGATGTATAGAAACTTCAATGTATAGAAATAATGATGAAATTTTTGCAAATACTTTTAAACAATTTTGGAAAAATTGGTTAAAATGAAATATTCAACACTAAATAATTAACCGTTCTCTTAGCAATTCATACCACATAACCATGAATAGTAAAATGAAATTAGATTGGATACGTACTTGACAAACATTGAACTGAAATATAAAAAAAAAATCTAATGTCTTGTTGCACGTATGATGCACTCCGTTAAAATTACTGTCCTCATTTGTAAACCAAGTGAAACACTTTATCTAGAACATTTTATCTCAATCCAAAACCCTGGCGAATTGTTGAACATAATGTTTGGTATGTACTGTACATTTTTATTTCATTGCAGAAATAGACAATTCAAAAAAGAGTTCGATATACAGAAACGTTTTTGAACGTAATTTTCAAGGTTCATTGATTTATAGAGAATTTCCATGCATTCAAGTTCGATGTCTAGAGATCCCACTGTACATACATTTCTCTTCAATTACACTGCAATTTATTCCGTGGCCCGGCCACGACCTCCCTCTTTAGTATTCTCCGTGTAACCGAAGTGACATTGGTATACAAGATTCAAGATGGATCAAGATGGTAAGACTGACAAGTTTGTAAGACTTAAATGACAGGCAATATAGAATGCGAGGTGGTTATCGAAGAAAACTTGATCGTCCGCATCTTTGCGAAACCATCCGTTTTTTAAATGCAAGTTTCGAAGAGGCAAATGGAAGGTGGAATAGTCATCCAATTGCAGAAATCAATTTCCAACCAGAGGCATTGAGTTACAAGTGCCTCTCATGTTGCAACCGTTCGCATTCTACGAAATGGAATCTGAAAGGTGTTATGTTAGTAGCGAAGCAAATTTCGAATACCACGTTGTTGCAAAAAAATCATTCAAGAATCATAGTCGAATAACGTTATATTTCATTTTGTCCATGATTTGTTGATTATGAGTATTAGCTTAACATCACTCCTTCGTACGTTATTCTCAATATCTGATTGTGAATGAACTACGAACATGAAGTATTTCACTTGACTTCAAGTTTTTTGCGAGAATCAATTAACCGATTACTTAGACAATGAGTCGACGACAATATGAACTATTGGATAAAGTGTAAAGGTTATTCGTACTACATTAATCATGTCACAGAACGCTGTGACGAACACACAACGCACACGGTGGTTCACGCCTACTACAAGAACATCGTAGGAAATCTGTCGTCAAGATGAAGCACCTTCGTCAAACGTGCTGAAGAAGAAATCAATCTCCACTTCTGTGACCGCGCTGAAAAATCATTGATGGTTTCTCCAATTCATCTGAAAGCAGCAATGTACTCGAAATGAAAAGATGTGCATCGACAAGCTTCCGCGTCTATTAATCATCCACTGAAACGGAGTCTGGGAATGTCCAGGTCAACGAGAAGCGAATGCGGTCGGGCTCGAAGAAGGGAAGGTGCAAGTGGCAGAAGACGGCGGGGGTGAGGATTGCAAGTCATGCACCGTAAGGTGAGGACGGGACTTCTCGTGGTGTTACGGGTATCGGGTGATGTGGGTGAAGGGCTGGGTGGAGAGAGGAGCAGAAGAGAGGTACAAATCTCGGAAGGTGTTGGAACAACAATGCGTGAGGTAAGACAACGGGAACAATTGCGGTGAATATGTCGTTTCTGCACACAGAAAATAATAATTCGATTGTTTCTTAGTTCTTGACGCACTCGGACATTTTATTTTATTTCCGCATTTCAGATACCACGCGAGATATGTCTATGCGAGTGCAATATGACGCACATTACAGATAATTATTCTCAAGCTAAAAGTCTCAGAAAAACGAATAATCAAGAAACATAAAAATGCCTATCAAGGAATATTTATAAAACAAATATTGCCACTATTGCTGTAATATCATACAAGAGAGGACATATAGAACGAACCTTATGATTTCTTTACTGAGGATATAAATTATAAGCACTTGCTTCTAACTCAACACCTCAAAGAAAAAGTGGAGAAATGGAAGAATAGAAAAAAAAATTTAAACTGAAATATCATGACGATAAAACATCATTTGAGAAAATACCCCGAGAAGAGAGCACGACAACTAGACACCGAAGGGTCAATGGGTGGCGGTGCAGTGAGATGAAATAAAACGGGAAGGAGGCGAAGTCAAAACACGAAGGGCGATGGGTGATTTGGAGGGCGGAGTGGCAGGGCATGAATCAGGTTATATTATCAAATAGTTTAGTGAGTGGTAGGGCAGTGTGGGGTGCAATGTGACCGATAGTGTTATGAGTTGTATACTGCATGAGCTGAGTGACGGATAGGGAAATGTGTAGTGTGACGGCCAGTGCGGTGGGTAGTGTGTGGAGTAGTAAGACGGCCAGTGTGATGATTTGTGTGGAGAGTTATGTGACGCATAGTGCGATGTGAAGGGTGATGGATAATGTAACGGAAAGAGTGATTCGCAGAGTACCGGGTATTGTGGCTTATAGTGTAACGTGTATGGGTATTGTGGCGCATAGTGTCGGGTAATGTTGCGGATAGTGTGGCAAACAGTGCGGCAGGTGTGGCGGATAATGTAGAAGGTAGTATGATGAACAGTGTGGAGGGTAATGTGACAGGTAGTGTGATGGGTAATGTGACGGGCAGTGTGATGGGTAATGTGACGGGCAGTGTGATGGGTAATGTGACGGGCAGTGTGATGGGTAATGTGACTGGTAGTGTGCTGGGTAATGTGACGGGTAGTGTGATGGGTAATGTGACGGGCAGCATGGCGGTCGGTGCGGGAAACAGAGCAGGAGACGACGCGGCGGGCGTATAGCTACGAGTCGGTGGAGTAAAGAGGAGTAACAGTAACGCGACAACAACGCGCATCCTACAACACGACACGAGCAGCAAGGCTTCAGATCCCGGTTCGATCAATCGCCGCAGAGGAGACGCATCAAGTTAGCGAACGCGTTTACGAAATGATGATTCCACGGCAGCGCTTCCGACGTTCCATTATCCGACTTTCCTTCAAGGCGCTGCCAGTCACGTCCGTCATCTTTCACTCATCGCGCGATGAATATGCTATCGCGGCCCCGCGCATCGTTAGCGCCGGCGAACGCTCACCGATGCATTCGAATGCGCCGTCATTAGACTCGACAATCAGATGGCATGTCAATGTACGCAAGGCAGCGAAAAGAAAGTCTCCGCCTCGGAGTCTTTCGTCGTAAACACAAATGGCAACGATATTTCACGCAGATTGTTTTACTAAGGGTTCATTTGTACTTGCTGCGCAAATTCGAGATGCATTCGATTGGTTGGTAACACGTACATTGAGAAAGAATACTTCAATGAATACCTTTCTATGTAGTCTCACTCTTTTCTCTTTTGCATACGTACCCTGATTTGCTTTATTATTATTATTTACTTAATGAGGGACATGATTGTTGCGTCTGGACTGTATTTTAGTGGTCTGTGATAAACATGGGGCGTGTCATTGATTCAGAAGGTACGATTATTTCTGTATTCTGTGACTTGACGAGAGAATAAACCCTGTCATGCTGATTTAGTCCTTCGTACACCACTCAATGACTTATTTAAGCTTAATTAAGATTTTAAGACTTACGTTTCAAAAGTAAAATTGTGACTCGTTGTCTTATCAAAGAATTTATATCAAATATACTTCCTTCAATATAGAAATGAACTACCAGTATGGAGTTACAATGAACCAAGAAGAAAATTAAAACTAAAATGATCATACACAGAGTTTCATAGTAGCATAAAGAACATCTGCTAGCAGCCGAATTTGGACGTAGCCGAAAATGACGTAAAATAAAAAATCCGGATATTTTAAAAATAATAATTATTATAACAACAACAGCAAAAAGACCCCAAATAAAATAATAATAATAATAATAATAATAATAATAATAATAATAATTATTATTATTATTATTATTATTATTATTATTATTATTATTATTATGTCTTTATTTCTGGTGAGTCTCAGACCACAAGGAAGAGCTCTTCCACCAAAGCACTTGAATATCGTCACATTTACTTATATTAAATTTTCTTCACTAGCCTCAATGTTGAAGACTCAGTTCCGAGGATGATCCTACCTACCGTCATAACTCAAGCCAAGGAGAAAATTAATTACCACTAGATCACGTGGAGGAGTAGGGTCCAGCCAAGTAACGTCCTGGTAATCAACGAAGCCGCATTCAGCTCCCCCTGATCCCTCCTCCCCTTGGCAGCTTCCCGCAACGCCCGATAGAGAGGGTGAGGAGCGACCCGCGGCGCCGATCTCATTCATTACATGGCGACGGGATGCCGATCCGCGGGAGGGGATGAGGCGGGGGAGGGAGGCGGGGGGAGGCGGGAGGGGCGTAGCGGTCGCAGGCTTGGCGCCACCTGCGACATCAATTCCAACCAGAACTTCTCGTCCTCCCTTTCTCCTTTACGGAGGGATGAGTCGCGGAGGCCTTAGAAGACGAGAGTCTCTTAAAGTAACATAGGAAGAATTTTTACGAAAAAATCGACATACGACAAATCATTTTAACGTGTTTCTAATGCATTGTAAATACAATACTAAAGAGTCCTTATACTATGAACGTCTAGACATAGACAACATCTACTTAGGACGAACTAAATAGCTAAAGTCGTTTGCAGAAACAAATTTCCCTAATACTGGCACCTCATAGGCTTTCGTTGATAAATGACTTACCAGTTAATTAGTCGTACAATATTCTTCTCACTCTGCACCGAAATATGTACGTTAAATATTATTTTGCAATATCGCCGAGAGTGCCTCTATGCGTTTTGTTTAACCAAGCTGATTACTACTTAGTTTTGCCCTGCATCTTCATAACCTATAGCGTGCTCTTACATATTTTTAACATGCAGATGTAGGATAATTCACCAGAGTGCATCATAGGAAACCTAATTATATTATTCTTCGCCGTATCTACGTACTCAGAACCGGTCAGGCTCATCAAAAATCAATTCCTAAATAACGATAGCAAGCTGGTGCATAAAATACGTTGGAATATTGTTACATCAGATTTTAAAAGAAAGGGGACACAATCAAGTACTTTTTGAGTGTTCATTTTACGAGTTTTATAGATAATAACCACAGCCTTTGAGACTTCCAAAAGCTTCTTTCTCATTCTGTAATGAGCTCCTCGAAAACACTATATTTACTCGTGGCAAACGGGCCAAATTTAAATAACTCCACCTCCGATTATCTCATGTCAAGTTACCCGCACGAGGATAATGCTCGTCGTAGAAGTCCGTACATTATTACACCCATTCACAACGGAACAACACCGGGAGAGGTGGCTCAGGGCATCAGCTGATGTCACTGCGGTGCCGCTAACCCGAAGGTCCTTAGTTGTAGTGACAATGGTGGCAGAATTTTCGACACTTATCGACTAGGACATTCGACAGCTGGTCAGCTAGGTCGAGTTCAGCCGCTGCCTGGTGGACAATTCTAGCGGTGGGCTGCTCTGATCAGTAGTTTTCCATTGTTTCTCCGATCAACACCACGCGAATACCAGAGTAGTACCCTAACAAACGGACCAGGGATCGCGCGCGATGTTTCCTTCCTCTTCCTTGTCCTTTCCTCCCCTTACACACATTAACATGCACTACACTACTACGCATGCCGGGAGACTAGTCAAGAGCCCAGAACTTGTCACGACAGGGAGACGGTAGATCTCGTCATCCTGGGGGGGGGGACACCGCCAACCCCGAGTACAAAACATGCACTACACTTACGGGACCAATGACCTTATCAGTGGACTCGCTCGGAATCACTAACAATCAATCAACAACAGGACAAACAAAGAGTCCTCGCGCGATATGCACGCACAGGTGAGTTGCCCTTCTCCCACCGCCTCCGCTCGGAGGCTCCGGGACAAGTGCCGGCAGGCGGAGCGCGGCACGCCTCATTTGGGCAGAGTTCGCCGCCGCGACAGGAAATTGACGCTCGCGCAGGAAGTCCTCCCCGGGGGCGAGAGGCGTCGCTGGGGACGTCGCGTCGGGAAATTCGTCACCCACCTCCGCGGGGCACGAGGCGCGGGGGAGGGAAACCGAAGTCTGGGCGGAGTTTTGAAAAACGAGGCTTAACGCGAGTGCCGCGCTTATCTCCTCGCCTCGGTGCCTCTGAATGTTTTTCCTCCTGGGAGAGGCGAGGTGTCATCCACAGTAATTTCGTGGCATTTTATCAATGAATGATTCAAACGTATTCCTTTCAAAATAGAAATTGAATAATATGTCAACACTGTGAAGTCAGCAGAAAACACGTTTGGGTAGGCATAGTTCAATTATAGCAAAGATCTTAAAAAAGAAATAGTAATATAATTATTTGCATACTACGTTTATTTAAAGTTGTTATTTCCGATCTCAGGAAGTCAAAAACATGATAAGCATACCGAAAAACCATATACGTTTCACGTGGTTGATTTTCACACCCTTTCAGCGCAACAAAAAGTATAATAGTAATTAATAGATATATTAAATAAGTTGAAATCTTTCTTCCTAAAACATATACAATACATAAAATATCTGTTACTGAACCAAACCAGATTTTGAGCAAACAATGTGTTCAAATTTCTGAGCATACTCGACATCCTAATTGTATTTGTCAGGTTCTTAGGGACAATTATGAAACAGTTATTATGATTTTGCTGCATTAAAGAATTTCAGAGCACCAGTGGTTTTTACTAAACACCCTTAGAAGTGTATTCCACGCAACAGATGGAAACATTTGGAGGCCTGTCGATCCTGAAACAGCTGATTACGAGGCCCTCTGCGACAGAATTCATTACGAAGGAAAATATGAATTATGAGTGCGCGATGATACGGCGTGGAGTCGGTACATGATAAGTATCTAAGACAGACAATATCTTTTTTTTTTGTTTCTAAATAGTGAATGCACTAATACACGTTGTTTCTCAGCTGTACTTCGTACTGTTTACCTTGATCAGTAAATTGTCACAATTGTTATTTTGTTATTACTAATATATTTTTC
This sequence comes from Teleogryllus occipitalis, assembly GCA_011170035.1. NCBI lineage: Eukaryota > Metazoa > Arthropoda > Insecta > Orthoptera > Gryllidae > Teleogryllus > Teleogryllus occipitalis. The sequence continues at coordinate 87,017 of BLKR01009026.1, forward strand.
AGTTTCTGTACTAGCCAGCTACTTTCTTTACAATCGCAAGAGATCCCCAAGGATTCAAGAACCTCAAGAAGTACGGTCCATAATTCTCAACACCCTGTAACCGCACACTGTCTTTTATACCCCCACGGCTCTCCGCATCCACCCACACCGCCGTTGGGAACTCGTTCCCATAATCCCGTAGGAAGGACAATATTTTGTTGAAAGATTGCGGTCCTTCAAAAGGAGGAGTCGAGGGCTTTCCGAAGTCCTCCGGGGCCCCGACTCCTTGTTTCTCCTCAAACACTGGAATCGGGCTTAAGGGCCCTCTGTGTGCTGCAGACAAAGCGCTGCCGGAGTCCCCGGAGCCGAGGTTCCCACTCCAAACACGCGGGGGAGGAGGCGTGGGCACCAGGGACGTCGCCAGATTTGGCGTCGGGAGTCGCGTACCCCGGCAGCGACAAAGAGAACGCTGCAGAAGACAATAGAAGAACCGGGAAATGTAAAGGTACGACTGGAGGGTATGGATGTGACATCGCCAACTGAACAACGGTGTTCAAAATCAAAGCATGGGTGTTCATGAAATAATAATCCCCATAATCATCGCTGTTTTTAAACAGCGATTTTTATACAACTGAATGATTACCCATTAATGTCATTAATTTAATTGAAAATTAATTGAGAAAACTTAGTGAAAAATTAACGAGACATTTAACAAAACATTTATTACCTCATTTGATAGTTCAAAAATTATATGGACTTCATTCTTCGACAAAAAGTCGTTTTTAATTATTTTTCATTTTTGGTCACTCTGGTCTGAAAAAGGTTCAATGCAAGGATATTTGAAAATTATAATACGCATTTATTATAATAGTAATTTTCTTTGAAAATAAAATATCCACCACAGAGAAACATCGGAAAAAACATCGATATTAAAAACATCGGATTAAAAATATTTGTTAAATACATTGATGAATCTATAAAAACATCGATACTTTGAAAATCGATCGTTGTCACATTCCTTCTAGAGATTAAAACGATTTGAAAAGGAGTGTTTCAAAAGAAAGAAAAAAAAATTCTAGTGCAATTACCAATGGAATGAGAAGTGTATTTCCCGCTCACAAAGATGTGTGACCTTCAGTAAATAGGGTGTAAATATATAACATAATATAATATTGTGCTTTGAACGCTTCAAACAATTGTTAAGTCTGAACTGATTTATAAAAAATGTTATTCGAAACTGCCAGAAACCCAATAGTTTGAAATTATATAATATATTTGGACACTAAACGTACACAATCATACAGAGTCATCCAACAAAACAATTATTATTCTAGCATCAAACTCTCCTTCACTACCACTCCACAGCTAAGTCGAATTCAGTCGCTGTCTGGAGGAGAATTCTAACGGCCTGCTGCTCTGATCGGTAGTTTTCCGTGGTTTCTTCGATCAACACCAGGCGAATGCCGGAGCAGTACCCTAACAAACGGGCCCCGGACCGCGCGCGATCTGTCCTTCCTCTTCCTTGTCATCTCCTCTCCCCTTACACACAGACTTACACTAACTTGCACTACACTACCACATATTCCGGGAGACCGGTCGGGAGCTTAGAGCTTGTCCCGGCTGGGGCGGTGCCCCGCTGGTGGGAGAGTCCTGGTTAGGGGGAAACCCCACTAGCCGTCGGTAGGTTGGCGCCGGATCTCGCCATCCAGCGGGGGAAGATCACCCCCATCTCCCGAGAAAAAAACATGCACTACACTAACGGGACTAATAACCAAAGCAGTTGACGTGCCCGGAAACACGAAAAAATCAATCAATCAATCAAAAAAACTACCACTCCATTCCTGTCTTTCCCGCGATACGTCGTCCGCTTTACTGTACCGAACTCTGATCCGTCGCACTTTCCGAATGCAGCTCCTCACTCCATCCCGCTCCACATTCGTGTGGGACCCCACCCCGCCCGCCGTCGCGACCCCTCCTGCGATAGCACCGCTCGTGCCTGGCGCCCAGCCCCTTTTTACTGCTCGGGAAACAATGAGGCCCGCGCGCACGTGAGACGCGCTAACAAGGACAGATGAGGACGCGGGCGCGCCGATGACGGGTGCCCCCACCAGCCGCTCGTCACCGCTCCGCTCTACCTCCATCACTTACTCAATCACCACACTCAACACCACAGTGTTGTCACCTCACAACTGAACTGCCGCCGTTCAACACTGTTTATCGAAGAGAATCTTTTTCGAACACGAAAGAAACACGTGACTATTGAATTAATCATTCACTTAGTTATAATTATTTTACAGGTGTAGAATGCACAAAGTCTATAAATTGTGGTCAGAGTTCATATATCATTACAAAGCTCAGTTTGTATTCACTGAAATCCAGCAAAACCGATTTCTCGACTGATTCCTTTTAATGAAACCTTTGTTCTGCAGTGAGTATCCTTCTTCTAATATATTCCGTATTTCTTCGAAATGTCCAACGTCACCGGTTTGGATCCATAATTTAAAATTGCGTTCATTGTCAAAAAATTCTCCGTTCATTGTCCTATTTTTTATTTTTTTTTTCGTTTGCTCGACTTAGTCTTGGATCACAGAAACAACTCGGTTTCACCGCAGGCAATAATAAACGCGCGGAGGAAACAACACGGCAAACTTGGAGATAAAATCATTTGAGCCTAGGAATAGCTGTGTAAGTGTGAGAATGTGGAATACTTCATTCCTGTGACTCTTGTTGTGATAGTTATCCTATTTGCTGGACAACTTACATTGTGAGGAAACAGAGATAGACAATTCTTGAAGGAGAAAAGTATGATATAATGATATTAGAAGTTAAAACAAGTTGTAAGTTCTTAAGCGAAGAAGATAAAGACCGATTTATGAGTAAATCTATTTTAAGAAGATTGTGCACTAATCTTAACAATGCACAAACAAGAAGTAAAACTTTTTATAACGTGACATGCAATAGCTTACTCGACTTCTAAATCACACATGGCGACTGCTGAAGTATGTTTTCATCCACAGACTTTATTCATAAATCATCGTTACCTTCTTTGCAAGCTGAAGTAATAATATCTGCAGACCCTATTTAGATGGATTCTACACATTTATCATCCCATATTACGCGAAGTGCAAATTCATCACGTAGACTTTTTAAAAGCCTGTTCCGTGCGCCATACAAAGCGTATTCAAAGTACTCCGGCGAAATTTCAAATAAGCCGAGTAAGTAAATACAGCAACCGGTAGCCCACATCACACTTCCAGCTCTCCGGCGGCTTTGTTCGATCGTTCTTCATTCTCGAGATACACGAACGCAGGCACACACACACGTGATGACAATGAAACATCCCCGAACACATGACTCGGAGGAAACGGCAACAGCTGGACGCTCCTACGAACTTTGCGAGATCTGCACATCGGGCGTGATGACCCAGTGTCGCCAGGACGGCACCGCCGACTCACCGCGCGCCACCCTCAATAGTCCTCACCGGCTGCACGAGGACAAGCCCGGGCCTTACTATTTTTATTTACACAACGTACAAAATAAAACACTTCTTTGAGGGAGGATGAGAAATTACTTGGAGTGCGCAGGGACAATTCAAGAGATCTTAACAGCTATTCAGATTTTAAACCTGTTGCTTTTTGTTAATGGTATTGTACGATTGTCAAGAATGATACATTCATTTATATATTTTCTTCTAATTAAAGGCTATCATTGTGGTTGACCATTTACATTAAATCATTCATTGGAACATATCTAGCATAAATTGCATATTGTAAAATTCATAAATCATGTATGAATTTGAACTCCAATGAACAATTTAATGTAAACAGCCTATTATCTTAGTCATTAATTGACGAAAAATATATTCATTAGTTTATTTCATTGCCTAATTCTATTAAAACAATTATATGTTAGAAATAACTTAAATCGGCAATTCATTTGCATACTGACCTTAAGAGCTCAATGTCTCTCTGTATGTGATTTTTGTTGATAAAAATTCCTGAAAATGATTGTCGAAAGTTATAATATATAAACTGAAAAATTGTGCTCTTTGAGTTCGTCGTTCTTAACAAAAGCACTGCGCAGAAATGAAAAAAATACTGGTAGGAAATAAAAAATGTAGGTACATCATGAATTACGTACATGGCATTTTCGTATTTTATATTTCATCAGAACTTTTCCTAGCCGAGCCCAATACCATTGTTTCTTAGTCAACACACTAGATCAACATCTTTCGGCGTTCTTAGATTTGGGATCCACAGAACGATTCATAGGACGCTCCGCCTTCCGCCCACAACACACATGGAAGGCAACGCCAGGCAGGATTCAATCCACGACTCCACACGTCGAGGCGAGGCGAAGAGTCAAGAGTCGCTACCCAACTCGGCCATCCAAACCTGCTCCCCCCCCCCGCTAGGGGGTGCAGGTGTGTATGTGTATGTATGGAGGGGGAATTCTACCATCTTCGAGTCTTGCAAGTAATAATATGATCCGTTTCGCACACATCCACGTACTAAAATTCAAGACGGGATTCGCCCCCAGGACCCTTCGAGCGGACGTAGCTACGACAAAACCTCGCTTTACCCACCACGGAACCCCAGTCGGCTAGATTTACTCAGCAGTCATACATTTCTGCGCAAACTGAACGACTGGGTACTACTCGATATAGGTCGATCCCCTCGTCACGGAAGCCCGGGTCGATCCGCTCCTCACGGAGGCGAGCCGTCGCGTTCCGGGCACGACTGTCATTCTCGACGCGCGCCTGTTTTATAAGCCCCACGCCGCGGGGCAGGTGCGCAGCATCTCGCCTTTTGCGGACGCGCGCCGCAGCCGACGGTCGCGCGCCGCGCGGCGAGACAAAGCCGGCGTAATGCGCTTGTTACGTGGCCCCTGTGCGCGCGCGATTTCGGCCACTTTTGATGTCCTCTCGGAATCGAATTCCGGTCAGTGGGACTGGGCCACGGTAGAGGGATGTTGGAGGGAGACTGGGGGGACAGTGTGGGTTGGTTGGTGGGAGATCGGACAGTCCGCTGCGGGGGCGAGGAGTTGGGGTTGAGGGAGTACGCCAGAGTCGAATGGAGGATGTGTTGAGGTGACCCGATTCAGGGTCAGATGTTTCTCAAGGACAAGTTGATGAAAGTTTTTTTTGTTTTTTTTTCATGAATTAGACGATTTCATGGACTCTAAATATTTTTTTATTTACTTCTTACCTGTTCTTTTGCGTCTTTTAAGTGTTTAATTGGTTTTTCTTTTGCATTTTAGGATTGCTGTTAATAAAAATGGCTATTCACAATTTGTGAGCTATATGAATTTCATTTAATGGTTATTTTAATAGGAGAGATTTCGATGAAATAATTCACTTGTGAAATTGCTACAGAACTTTACATCACCTTGAGAAAACTCACTTCTGATTCTTAACAAAAGCGAACAGGAACAGAGCTAATTCTGTTTCTAATTACACTCTTGTACCGACTGTTTTTGTTAATTACTGATGTTTACTCAACGTAACAGAACTAACGTTAAATCAAGAAGAAGAATTTCGATGACGCATATAAGCTTAATTCTGAAATCGTTCTTCGCCGTGAACTTTCATTGAACTATTAAATGACATTGAGACCAAAGTTTATCACACGGTTACCATACATACAAAAGGATAACAACCAAACGTAAGGCTAAAGTCGTAGAATTCCGGCTATGAAGAAGCTTTTCTTATAAAAACATTGGAGAGCAGAACTGATGTTTACGACCTTTGGGTTGCGATAATTTTTGCTGCCAATTGCAACGCAAATATCCGCGACAATTTACAGCAAGGAAGACGCACTCCTTTTGATCTTACAACCTCGAGAATCAGTGTGCTGCGGGTAGTGAAGGACGACTTCTTGAAAACTGTCCAGCAAGTTTTCCTCCGAAGACCCTCCTCGACTCTACCTAAATTAACATTTACAGATACGCAACTCATACCGTCATGCAGAGATTCATGATGAAAATTGCCTTTTCGGTGTTTCTCCAAAGATCGGAAACCTGTTCAAATTTGCGTAGTAGCAAAGCCAATTTGTAGAAAGTTTTTAAACGAGAATAGCCAGGTACACCAAGAAAGAACAAAAAGACACAAATGAGATAAAAGAAGTATTTGAATAAATATTTTTCTGTTACTCTGCAAAAGATGTTAGGCAATCCATGCTTCTTTATTGTTTATCATAACAATCAAAGGTCTTCAACAAGTTGTCTTTTATGATAAGAAGATACTGCACATAAATTTCAAAATGCACTACATGTGTTTTAAGTAACAATGCATTTTTTGAATGAAACTACTAAATTTTACCTTCAGAAAAGAGTTGAAAAACAAGAAATCAAATTGAAATTTTTAGTTTCGCATTTAGCAAAAATGTATGTTAAGCAAATAAATGCTCTACTTCTAAATATTTCCATAACGTTTTACCACGATTTACTTTGTAATATCAATAATCGGTTCTAAAAATGTTATTAAGAACTACGGACATGTCAAAAGAAGAGTGGACATCACATCCCAAGTTAAATAAATTCAAATATTTAAACGATTACAAGACCCGTCAAGTTTAAGATGTTCATTATAACGGGATATTCTAGGAATCATCTTCGGCAGGAAGAAATAAAGATGAAAGTAACGCAGAAACCGAAGTTTACATTGACGTTTATTGCAGGAAAATATCTCTCCGGGGCTAACCGGCAACCGAATATCTCGCTCCTTAACATCGTCCCGCTACCTCTCTATATGACCATCAAATATTCTTACAAGACCGGAGCATTAACGTGGGAACGCGGATTCGGGGGTCGAAATCGAGGAATTCTCTTCGCTCTTTGGTGATTTCGCGGCAATTGGTCATTGATGGGGGTTTCTTTGCAGACGATAAAGAGGATGGTGGAGACATTTAGATACGCCCGGTTGTACGCCGTTAGGAAGCATTGGAGTGCTTACCGCGAAAAGTGGTCGAACTCAACGGCTTCTGGCAGTGGCGACGCAACAGGTAGCAAGAGAAGAAGGAAAAAAGACCAGAAATGTTAAAACCACGAAGCAGTAAACTTTCAATAAGAGCACTTCAAAGAATGAGTGAATGTAACATTCGTTGCAAAGCATGTGTAGTAAATACAAGCCCACTCGCATTTACAAGAATTTCTATTTAAACTTCTTTCGGCTCTTCTCGGAAGCACGTAGCAATGTGGAGCATGACACCGTGATCTAAAATATTTTTCAATATGTCGTTGATAATTGACAAGGAGGAGTGGCTTTTGAGACCATTTATATATTCACAACTATGCTTGTAAGCCGTATAGAAGTTTATCATTATGTTGTGGAAGAATGATTATAAAATACGATGTAACGATCGGAAACTCCTTCCCAAGCTGAGATTCTAGTTCACACCCCCCCCCCCCTCTCTCTCTCTCTCTCTCTCTCACACACACACACACACACCTTTTGATTACCCGAATTCGCGAAAGTACCGTATAACACAAAAATTCGAACTTATAAACACATTTCAGAAATAAATAAGAAATAGTAAATAAGAATAAGTAAATTTAAGCAACATTACGCCGCCAATTCATCCATTTTATATCCAGTTGTCAGGAAAATTGGAACTGTGTGGAATTCTGTGTGTGAGAACGACGAATCTATCACAAGCTAATATTAATAATCTTCAAAATCTCCATAGCGTCACCAATTGTTGGAATTTTCCTTCAGCTTCTGACTGCTGCCTAGCAGGGCTATGAGGGGAGAGGATAAGAAATGGTGGCGGTTAACTCTCGTTAACTACGGACTCAACCAGCGTCTATAGTCCCTACATACAGAGAGTCGCGCATTCATTCACGCCGTGAATTCCGCCATTTTATATCCAGTTGCGAAAATAATTCAAAGTGTGCAATATAGTGTGTGTAGGGAGCCACCAATATATCGCAAGCAATATTAATATGTACTGAAATGTTCATCATGTTTCCAATTATTATAACTTCCCAATTTCTGAATTGTAGTTCTGCCTGGTGCAGGTAACCGTTACAACGGCTGACATTACCATTTCTGAGCGAAGAAATCGACCAGGCTACTCAGGAAGTCTGTTAAGAACTTTTGCTGCATCTCGTAAATACTATTTGAAGCAAGTACCATTAAAATGATATTAAAATCGATGAAATCAGCAACAAATGCATTAAAAATGAGAAAAAAATTAATTAGTAGAAATCGACAAAAGATGCAAAAAATGACATGAAAATGAGTCATTTCCTTTCGTCATAACAAAAAATTAATTTCTATACTAAACGACGTTGTTCTAATATGAAAAGAAAGAAAATGACATTTCATTAAAAACCGCCTCTACTCACCACATCATTCACAAGGTCAGTGCGCGACAATCATTTTCGTACGGGCGCGGGGAGGAGGAGTGAAAAGGCATGGAGTGGGAGGGGTGGCGTGGCGTGGCGTCACCTCGAATGCGCCATTAATCCGGCGAGGCCGGGCGGCCGTGAGGCCGGCGCCCGACGCGGCCTGGCCCGTTCCGTCCGGGCGGTCCCGCCGCATTGTTCCAGGCGCCCGTGATTTACGCGACCCCTGCGCGCCGAGCCGCTCCGCGCACTGGGCCAAAAAATACGAGTAAGAAGCCAAACATACCGGTAAACTCAACCGAATGTCAGCTTTGGGGGAAATATTTCATTCGACAAATCCCGTCTGGGCAAAAAATACCAATTTTGAGTTAATCCACTCTCTAGAATTACTGATTGGTCTACCTTCCAGCAGCACCAGCAGTATATCGAACAGTACAGTATTCCACCAACAAAAGGTAGATGTGTGAACGCAAGAATGAAGGCATTTCAATACAAGGGGAAAACTTCAAACTCATTCTCAACATTGATATTTTAGAATTATGATTCTGAAATACGCACATTTCGTTGGTTAATAGTATATTTCAATTATTTATGTTCATTACAGTAATATTCTCAATGTCACAGCACCTGTGGATGTGAGGTATTTTTGACAGATCAAAGTAAAGGGCTGAAATTGTATATAAAATATCATAATTTTCAACATGATTGGTGACATAAGAAACAATATAAAGCGAGAGTAAAATTTGCTTCTTTTCCACAACTTACATTTGAAAAAAAAAATCATAAAAGTGATGCAAGTATTTTAAAATAATATTGACAGTAAGGGTGCAATTTCGCTACTGATTATTTTAGTTTACCTTCACTTTGAAAATGTAAATCGAAAGTAAACAGAATGTTTGAAGAATTGATTTTATTCTGTTAACTTTCTACTACTTAGACATAAAAAAGTAAACTTCCGAACGAGAAACCTCAGGCAAAGTTCGGCCCACTGTGCGCTGCGAGCGTCGCCGGGCCATCCATATGGAGGAGGCGACAGATTATCGACGCCGCATCGCGACGCCGCCGCCGTGGCCGTCGGGACGCCGTCCGGCGCCACCGCTTAGTGTGTGGAATAGACCATCACGAAAAACACGACGCGTTATTCAGATGGAAGGACAAGTTGGGGCAGGCAAATTGGAGAGAGAGAGGTTCAGTTGGTTTTTAAATGGGACTCAGCCGGGCAGAAGATTGAATTTGTAGTCGAGCGAAAGTTGAGGCCGTTTTGCTTCTCGGAAATTATCCGGTTCAAGTTTCCGGTCAATTTGGACCTTGTAACACGGTGACCTCCATGGTGTTGAGAAGGTTATCTTATCATTCACAGACAAACGGGGACTGTCGAGTATTCGAGACTGAAACAAACAATTCTAGAGCCTTCTTCCAAAATCAGAACTTTGATTGGTAACTAAGGAGATGAATAGAGATATATGAAAAATGATTATATATTAACGAACAATCGACGATCACCCATAACCGTAATGAAACAGGAATGCACGACCAAGACGAAGTTGTTAGGATACTTTCGCCATAGCAAACTTGTCCCAGAAACGTTTTAATATATGAGTAATTAATCTTAATTAAATATTACTTCTAAGAACCCTGTGAATAGAATTCGCAGTTTTCTTTCCACAAAATAAACATTTAATTTATTTTTAAAATACGAAACATTAACAGCAAGTCTCAAGTATCCTGTATCCATATGAAATCTACATTGTTTCGGTCCTGCCACAAGGACAAACTTTGCACGCGCAACTGGACTCACAAATATGGAACACAAACTGGTTGGTGAGGAGGTCACGCTACATGCAAAGACCGAAAAAGTAAGTGGCTTCGTTCGATGATGCACTGCCCAGACTCCCCAGACACTGGGCCAGCCGAAATGCCAGATATCCATATGGGGCGGACCATGTGTTTTCTCTCAACATGGTTCGTATTAGGGCTTACACATTTATAGCTGCTCTTTGAAACAAAAGAAGTAGAGAAAATCAATCCAGCGAGGTCGTAAGACCGAGATAAGAATCATCACCCAAAGAAGAGCACCCATATATCTTGATGACATCTTTTGTGACAAACATAAACACAGAAGGATAAGAAAGGGGATGTTACTTTCACTTTACACACGGCATAACCTGGAAATGGAGATGACTACTTTTATTATCGAACTTAAGAAACCCATTCGAACAGTTTACTGCTCTTCCCTGGAACTCTCACTGCCTACCAAGTTACAGACGCGCCCGTTCAAGCATATTCGACGCATACCACTTACACACGCTGCCGGCGGCCGGATCCCGTGCGAGATCATAGGAGCGAGTCGGGACGTTGGGAGGCATAAATGTAAGGCGGGGCATTTGAAACCCAAATGAATTTTTTGGGGTCCATAAAACATTTTCTCCTCGTGCAGGCGCGCGTGAGCTAGCCCTCGGCGAGCGGATGCTGTCGAGATGCGACGTCGGAGAATGACCAGAGGTTGTGGAATAGAGACAGACTTCTTTTCATTGACTACAAATTGAAAGCATCCAATTTACCAATATATTGTCTTTTAAGAAAATCGCTGCTTTCAATGGCGTCTATTTCATCTTATTAATAATATTGTTATTAAACGGGATTTCTTTCACATCTAACTATGCAAATTTCAGCAACACTTTACACATGAGGGAACGTGAATGTAAAACAATCTCGTCTCAAAGTTTTAAATTTAACTTAATTATATTTTGAAAGTTCACAGCGTATTTGAGTTTAATGATATGTCGAGGTTTCTATTTATTCTTCATTTTGAGCAAACTATTTGTAGCAATATGATGTGTTATTTAAATCCCGCGATTATGCACAGTCACTCAATTCACCCATTATCTTAATATCCAAACGAAACGGACAAATACGTTACTTGTATTTGCATCTCTAGCTACGAGATTTATATCAAAACCTTACTGAATACACAATATGTAGATAAAACCTATACATTTTCTCAATACAGCTGAATATGTTTCCAAATGCCAATATAATCTGACGGAATTCGTACTTCAATAAGTTAATTTTTAACTGGTTACGCCGTGTACGACTAGGTTATATTGTAATGCGTACCGACTTAATTTCAGACGAATGTTTTTGACCATTACATTACACAATTCTGAAAGACTCATAAATTAACAAATATGCACAAGATAAACGAGAATATAAAATAATCCCATTTACGGAGTCTCAAATGATACCATTACAACCACCACTAGCAGAGGAGTCTTGATAAAATAATATTTAGCACGAAGCTCATTCAGGCCGGTTGAGCCGTGCTTTGCCTATCACATCCACAGTGCGTGGAAGAGGCGCACGGGTTTTCTCGCGCGTTTACTGCGTCTATTAAGTTGTCGCGCGGCAGCGGTAGGAGGCTCCGCGTGCTCCGGCGCGGCGCGGCGTGCCAGTGCCCCGGTCGGCGTTTCCGGTCGGAGCGATCCTCCACTCCGCGTCGCCCTTTCTAGTGGACACGCACGCGGGCAAAGGCATGGGCTGCCGACACGGCGGCGGGTAGAAAGGAGAGGGAGAGAGAGAAAGAGAAATAACTGGCCAGAGGGGGATGATACGGAGGGTAAGAGGGAGGATGAGAGACAGGATGGGCGATAGGGCAGAAAATGAGGATGCAAGGAATGGCGAGAGGGAGAAAGAGAGGGAAGAGAGGGAGGGCGAGAGGAAGGGTGTTGTAGAGGGTGAGTGGTGTGAGGGTGAGAGGAAGTGCGGGAGATAGAGTGATACAGAGAGCGAGAGGAAGTGCTATAGGATGTAATGGAGGACGAGAGGGAGTGTGTTATGACGGGTAAGTGTAAGGGCGAGAGAGGAGCGAGAGAGAAAGCGAGAGGGAGGGCAAGAAAGCGAGTGGCAAGGAGGGAAAGAGCGTGAGAGAAGAGGAAGAGGGAGTGAGAGGGCAGGTAAGAGAGCGAGAAGGAAAGCGAGAGGGAATAGCGAAAGGGAGAGCGAGAGGGCGGGCGAGGGAGGGCGAGAGGGCGGGTGAGAGGGCGGGCGAGAGGGCGGGCGAGAGGGCGAGCGAGAGGGCGAGCGAGAGGGCGGGCGAGAGGGCGGGCGAGAGGGTGGGCGAGAGAGCGGGCGAGAGGGCGGGCGAGAGGGCAGGCGAGAGGACGGGCGAGAGGGCCGGACCTAGGGATGGGTTAGCAGGGAAAACGACTGGCCAACCGAGAGAGTAGATGAGCTAGAGAGGGCCGGACAGGCAGACGGACGGCGCTTTTCTCCCCAGCGTTTTCGGAACTCTCCAGAACGGCCCACCTGCCCGTCGCGTCGCCCGCACTCTCTCTCCCAAGCGATTCGTGCGCGCTGTCGACACGATGAATTGCGAACGCTGAATACACGAGGCTGCAGGCGTTTGCGAAGAAATTTGCCGGCGATTTGCGCGGTCACGCGCAGACGGATGCGTCAAGGCGTTCAGCTGAAGCTGCGTGCCTTGGATCCTCTCACGCCACAAGGCATCTGTCATCCGAACAACTACTCGTAAAGCTGCAAATGTTGAGGTGTCGTAGAGAATGATATTTAGTAATTTAATAGTTTCACTATAAATAAAACTATGAAATATTTTATTAAAATGTAACTATATTATTTATACGGTTCCTACGCACACCTGATTGAAACTGAGCTGAAATAAAACAGAAGGTCCAATAGGAAAGAAAAAATAAAATAAAATGTTGGTAATTCAATATCTTTTCTTATCAGACAACATTGTATCGTCTAAGCACCTACAGTCAAATATTTCCAGTTCCTCAACTACTATCACGAAAGTTCATCAGGGGTTACTTAAAACCTGGAGAACCGTTTAGTGAACTGTCTCGTTTTCCCACAAAATGAGCTCCATATATTCTCAAGAACAGGTTATTGGTATGCATGGGTGGTTGTCATTAACATTCCCACGAATTCAGATTCAATTCGTTTCCAACAGCGTTACTGGGACTCTGAATGAATTACGAAGCCCTTCCGCAGCCCGTTCAGAGGCGGCTGCCGCGCGTCGCAGGCCACAAAAAAGAAAGCCAGCGACGGGGAAATTATTGTGAAGAACTGGAGCCTCTGGAGCGCATAACTTACCCGTCGACAGCGGAGTTCCGCCGAGGCACTCATCGCGTGGGTCTACGCGGCGGCAATGACGATCGTGATCTGGGGGAGCAATAATGGAATGGCGCCGGTGATAGTGGTGGTAATAGATTTGACTGTCGTGGTGATGGCAGCGGTGGTGGCTGCAAAGACGATTACAGTTATGGTGACTAGGACGTCGGCGGTGGTGTCACCGCTGGTAGCGATGGTTATATGATTTTGACGGTGACGATAGAAGTAACTGTGACGATGATGATGGTGTGTGTGACGATAGTAATAACGGTGTCAGTGTCGGTGTCGGTAGCATTGGTGTTGTTGGTGTCATTGGTGTCGTTGTCAGGGTCGGTATCGAAGGGCAATTGCGTCATCGATGTCGTCGTTTTCGTTGTCATCACTGTCATTGTCGTTGTCATCGTTGTCGCTACCGGTGTAACTGTCGGAGTCGATGAACGGGCTTCGGGGGTTCGTTCGTCAATCCTGAACGTGTAAAGGCGGCTCCATACAGCGAGGAACCGCTCGCCGAATCCCGAGTAGTGTGGATGAGTCGCTTGCTATTTGCCGAGTGACGAACATTCGGGGTTCGCCCTACCCACCGCGTGTCGGTCTTTTGGACACTTCAAAGGGAGCGAACATTCGCCGAACACGTAAGCTGCTCGGGATTGGGCGAGCCCTAGCTCACTGCTCGGCGAATGCCGTAATATGTGAAGCCGTCTTAACGCGATCCCCGCACCGTTGCCGGCGCCTCGCAGCTTCGACGCGTAAAACTGCGAGCGGTCGCCTGTGGTAGAAGCGATGTCGAATAAAGTATGAGAAACGTCCCGCCAGGGATGCTGTTATAAATAGAGTCGCATGAATTGATGTACAACTCAGAGGAACCATTAACAAGATTTCGCCCAAGGATACTTTCAAATTGTTTTGAAAGTTAGAGGATGTTGATGTAGAATAATTTGTATTTCCTCAGTAGCGAACTAAAACATAAGGCATTAAAAGAACGTAATAATTTAAATACCGAAGAGTGGACAAAATGAAATTATAATTTTCATTCATGATTCGTTAGAAAAAAAGTTATAAATTCGAATGAAATATTTTAACGTAGAAATGTTTCTTTTACAAACTTAGTCATAATTATAATCCGTAATCGGATTATAAACCAAATTGAAAACGGATTTTCAGGTCGAGCTTATCGTGATATATGTTCGGATCTAATGCATGGACTTTTCCTTTGTTATAACAGCCACTTCCATAACAGAACAAACCCAAAACATCCCATCAACACTTCAATTTTACATGTATTGGGAGCACGAAGAAAACCTCAATCTGATCAACTAATGAAAGCATTTTTTCCTCGTACCCTGTTCGTCGACAGGTGGTAGATTGCCTCGGAAGCCAGTGCCAAGAGTTTCCCTAGCGGTAACGTTCAACGGGTAGCAACCTTCGCGCCGCGATTCCGCAAATTTGCGTCGGCGGCTGCCGTGGCCCGACCGGTCGGGGGAGCGGATTAGTAAGTTGTCGGCGCGTGGGAGGAGCCGCCGCGCCCCCCTCCCGCGGCCGATTCGCGCGCCAGCCTGCGCCTGCGCGTTGATTCGACTTGGCGTGAGTTATGCGGCGCGCGCGCAAGCTCGAATGGTATTAGCCCACTTCCAGGGAGAACGTGCCACGTATTAATCGACAAGCCTTCTCGGGGAAATTAATATTAAATGGAATAACGACCGGTTGCGGACCGGTCCGTAATTTACTCTAATTTATACGGGCGTATTGAGGGGGACAACGGACTCGCTAGGGCTTTATCGACCAGACTGCCTCGAAAACGATGAAATGGAAAAGAGTGCTTCTGTATGCAATGGGGCGCACGTGGGCGTGAGCTCGAAGGCTGCTGCTTCGGTACGGCGCCTTCCGGCGCCACCCTGCTAAGCGAGGAAAGGAAGTCGTTCATGGGGAATTCAATGGCTCTGAGAAATCTGAGAGCGTAACACAGACAATCATCTCGAGAGTTCGAAGAGTGTTCTTTGAGAAATCACCACTGCAAGAGCTCTATCCGAAAAGGGAACTGATACAACCCATACATACAAATGAAACTTAACTCGAAAAAAATATTTTAGTTCGTAATGTTGAAACCAAATTATACCAGAAAATCAGGAATAGGAACTTAGAAACATTAAATAAAATATTCTTAATATCAGAAAGCTTTTGTCGAATAAGTAATTTACAATCTTCATATCGTTTTCATTTACGTCTATCGCTCATTTACACATTAAGTTCTGACATAATTTGGAGATTTAAGGCCACTAATTTAATTGCCAATTCAAAAAATGACTATTGTGACTATTATTTCTCATGCGACTAAAGTGCCTATTATTTCTCATGCGACGAAAAAAAGGTTTCCTTGAGAAATTCAATGGTTCTGAGAAATCTGAGAGTATAACACAGACAATTTTGGATTGATAGCACAGACGATTTCGATGTATTATTTTGAATACTTTTTTTGGACTAGAAGATATTTTTAACGGATAATAAGAAGAGTATAAATTTTAAACTGTTATTTAGCAGAACGCAGCTTCCTCTAATCCCAAGATTCGCAATGGTTGCTGGAAATCCAACCCGGCCGCGATCGGAGGCACACCCGGTCGTCTGCGGCCGACGGCATTCGACACGCAGTGCGCGCACGCGTGTGCGAATGTGAACTTTCTTTTCTTTGACCCGTTACAGGTCGAGTTTTCCTCCTCGTCGCCTAACCTGGAGAGCAAAATAGTGGTGAGGATTAGGAAAGTGTGTCGATCTGCCGACACCGGGATCGAAGCGCCGCGGAGAGTGCGATGCGCGAACAAACGACGAACTTATTCCGTTGTCAACCCGGGTATGAGAATGAATGATGACAAAGGGACGATCGGGAAGGACGAGATTAATAAAGCGCGTTGCGACTCAAAAATTTCGAATAATTCTAGATACATGCCTGTTTATGTTTAGTGAGTAACTGGTTTCGTCTGGATTAAGTCGAAGCCTCAGATGGGAGTTTTAGAGCCTCTGCCTGTATTATACACCTTAGGTAACTGGTTACATATCTAATTAAATTTTGAAAAATTTATTAGCCTCTTTGCATTCAGAAACGTGAACAAAATTATAAGAAGGTTTCACAGATAAACACAAATATTTTAATGTATTAATATATTATACGTGGCATCCAACATATTATGTTGTCCAAGTCTATAATATTTATACCTAAATGCTTTAATCATGCGTAAGTGCCCCAATGATGACAACCCTTCTTCAGTGGGTTGAGATAATACATGCCAAAGAATTATAATGAGCGGAAGTACAATGTTTCAAGAACGGTGACACGAACATTCATCAATTTAGACCCATTATATTTTACTTCAATTACGAGGCACTTTCGGGGAGATGAGATTTTTTGTGACCAAGTTGACATAATGAGTCCCACGATGAATGTCTATATGTAGAGTAGTCGAGTACAGTTCGTTCAACTTCCTCTTGCCTGCCGTTAGATGACAGCTGGCATCATGGTGTGTGATGTATTGAAGTCATATAAAATCTAACTATGCATATTTACACACTTCGCGACATTTACTTGAAACATTATAGAATAGTTGGAACAAATTCAATTTTGAAGAAAACGACTGCTTTCATTCATTTTCCTGAGACAAAAAATTGTCAAATGTAGTAACTAAAATTTGAAAGATTTATATGAAATATAAACTTAATAACAAAATATATTACATGTAAATACAAGCATTGAATTTTGCGAATAATGAATTATAAATGTCATGCCAAAATTTATATAATTAACATGTGAAGTAAATATTTCTTACGTAATAGGTTGCAACAAATAACTGACGATTCGACAAGAGATTAACTCATTTTAATAAAATATATAACCATTATACAGTTTATTCGAAACTTAAGGTCACGAATTCACTTAACCTACAAGGAGCCGTCGAGCGTTTATTGATATATCAAACGACATAATGGATTTTGAGTAACTGTGAAAGTATCTCTTGAGAAGGCTCGTATCATTTATTTTCTTTCATGCTGTTCGACACGACTTGAGAATTCCAAGAAACCACAACGAGCGACCTATACATTCTATTTCATTGCCCGGCATCCTTTTAGCCTCTCTTCCCAACCCGACACAACAAGAACTTTCGATTGAAGGAGACATCTCCGCGGCGGGGTGTGGGCGTGTGGCGCGCCGGCATTCCGGCCGGGGCAGGTCGTCCCACAGATTTACACCGACTGGCGCTAATAAAGCCGTAACAGCTAGGGCGACCCTTGACCCGGCGCGGCCCCCCGCTCCGCTGTCGCCCGCGTGCTTCGCCCCGGGGTGCAGGGATCGAAATGCCTTTGGAAGCGAGGAAAGCGTGGGACCCGAGGCGCACGCCGAGGCGGCCCAAAGAAGGGCGGCGAGGAAGGCGGTTTTCAATACTGTCGGTTGAGTTGTCTCAGCGCCAGCATTACCGATGTCTCTGCAGCGACTCTGACCGGGATGTCCTATGGTTTGAATCCCGACAGTGACAGATTTTCGATATCTCTATAGCTGTCTAGAGAAGATTTCTAACAGTCGGTTGCTCTGATGGGGTGGTTTTCAGTCATTATTTTGATGATGTGAATGCCGAATACCAAGTTAATGCCGGAGTAGTACCCTCACAAACGGGCTATGGACCGTGCGCGATCTTTCTCGCTCTTCCTTACCTTATACATACACACTCCCGTGCACTACACTACCACATGAGACAGGAGACCAGACGGGAGATTATAACGTTAGAACTTATCCCCACTCCGGCGGTGACCCGCTGGAGGGAGATACCTGATAAGGGAAATCCCCTGCAAGCTGTGAGTAGGACGCCGGATCTCACCATCCAGCGGAGGACGTACATTGTCACCGCTCTGGATAAAACATTCACTATAATAATGAGATTAATGACCATATCAGTCGCATGCCTGGAAACAATCAATCCTTAGTGTAAAAGTTAGTTAACTCCAACTTCGACCGTGGTATTGAAAGTTGGGTCTTGACTAAGTGACACTAGTTGCAAAAGAAATGAAGTTACCAAATGTTCACGGAATTCTTTTGTCTGCCTATTTTAGTAGCATAACCATTTATTTTCCATATTTTCGCAATCCCTTTTCACGCTTCCTCCAAAGATACGACTTGGCATAGCATTTCTCCGTATTATGATAGTATACATCAGTATACTGCCAACGAGAATATGTATTGGTCTGAGGCTTCGATGAGTCCATTTCACTTAACGGAACCTTTAGAACGTTACTGATACTTCCAATAAGTAGTAATTGTAACAAGCGAAGTAATGTTTGTTTGTTCTTTTGGTTTACTTTCTCTATCTAGCTTATTCAAAACACCGTTCATTCCAGAATAGTCACCCCTCAGGGTAGAGGCCATAAGCAACATCAATTATTGGCCGACGTAGCGGGAAGCCATTCCTCGGTGGTGCTCGCTTAGCACCAGGACCGGAATGGCAAAAAAGAAGAAGTGGATACTCGTAATTATTGCGCGAGTGACGACTCGCCTACAGGACTACAGAGCGCGAGTGGTAATCAATGAATCACGAAGGAAAGTACAAGTGACAAATATTAGTATAGAATTAAATACTGTTGGGGCGAGTGAGTGTGTAGAGTGCAAGTAACACAATCATTATTACGAACCATTAATCTTTTCTAACAACGTCGTAATAATGTCATTCGCTCGCGATATAAAATAGCTACATGTCACCGTTGCAGATTTACTAATCCCCGACGCAAAAGAGATAGAGATAAAGATACAACCACAGGGTAAGGATTGCGTATTTATCATCCTGGCATACTCGAATATCGCGGGTGTTTATCTTTAAAAAGTCGCCCACAGAGTAGGTCACACTGGCCGGGGTCTCCAGCAGGCGCCAGCGAGTGCTCGGCGGGGTCTTTCTTTGAGAACGGGGTCCACGGGTCACTGCCGGAAGCGACCCGAGCGGGCGCTGGCCGCAGGGCCGTGTGGCTCCACCCACCCCGCGGGACCTCAAAGGCCTCCAGATGTGGGCAGGGCGACCCGGAGGCCCCTCCTGAGCGGCGGCCCGCCGCGCCGCTCCGCGCCGCACCCTGAGCAAGCACACGGGACTATAAGGCACCGGGCGCGAGGCGGCCGGTGTTTGGATGGCGCTGGGAAGGTAAGTGGGCAGGGCGGGCGGAGAGGAACAGGAAAAGCAGAGAGGGATTGGGGCAGTGTAGAAGAGTTGGAGGGAGTTGAAGTGTGAAGAGATGCTGGAAAGGTGGAAAAGGGCTGAGTGTCGCGACCAGAAGAGAGCCGGGAGGACGGAAACACCACAAGGTGAGGGGCAAAGGAAGAGGATCATACGGGTAGCCGGAGTGGAACTGGGTGGGCGTAGAGGTGACGGGCGGGACTGAGATGCTGAGACAACCATGTGGTTGGAAGCAGCGGAAGGCCCTAAACTACCACAAAAGTGAACCATCTCCTAGATAAATGCGCGGACAGATAAGTTTTTTTCAAATACTCTTATAATACTGAAGATAAACTCAAAAGTTGTTGTTTTTTTTCTTTCATTTAACCGTGATCGATAAATATCGTTTTCCATCTCTCATATCTGCACTTATCACATCACACACTGTCGTTTGGTAATGAACGCGTCTAAAATTTACCTTACCATCCAAGAATTCTTGTAGAATGGAAATTCAGTTTGTAATACAATAAAATCATTATGTATACTTTATGTGCTGGAGTAAGCTAAACCTTCTTTACACTTTATCAACTGATGCAATTAAAGCCTTCCTCAGAAGAGAAAACTCTGGAAAGAAACGAATCTCCCCATAAATCAACAACCCAAAACATTGTCGCGCAACGTTCTCCTTTTCTTGGAATACGTCGTGCTGCAACCGTGGCGCAGTGCCGAGTTGGCGGGCCGGTTGCAGCCTCCGCAGGCTTCTCTCGCGCGCACCGCAACCTGCCCCTCCGGTTAATTAATTTGCATTTGCAAAGCCCGCGCCGCTCAAGCAAACAGCAGCCGCCCGCGAGCGCGCGTTCTCGCTTGGTTCCCGCGCCCGCCACGCTCCGGGCCTCCGACGACGCGCCGGCTTCACATACTTCTCGCTCGGCAGGAGCTGATGGACACAGCTTTCTTTAAGGACGCTTTTTAACTTCTAGGTCATATAGAGACCACGGTGAGTGTTTTACTGTCATAGGTAATTATAGAGGGAACTCGTAAGAACAACAGAAACAAACATCTATGCCCGAGGCGGGATTAGAACCCGCGACCATTCGAACCGAGGCAGCTTCGGTCCTTCAGCCTTAGCGACCTCGGCTATCCGGGCCGGCGGACACAGCTTTGTTTGGAGTGTATGTACTGTTTCTAAAAGCGTAAACTTCTGATGCCTATAGTACCGTACGTGTAGTCTGTCAAAGCGGTGGTCTTCCTTCCTCCGCTGGAACGTGAGATCCGACACAGACCTATACGTCGGCCTGTACGTCCTTTTCTCTTCCAGGTATCTCCCTCCAGCGGGAGACCACCTCAGACAGGACAAGCGCTAAACTCTCGAGACTGGTTTACTGACATGCGGGAATGTGTGAGTTTTAGGTTCAAAGATGCTACTAAAATGAGGAAGGAAAGAGCGCGCTTCAGCATACGCCTGGTTTTGATCGGAGAAACCATGGTAAACTATCGTTCAGCGCAGGAGAAGCCAGAATTATTTTCCAGACTGTAGCGGGAGTCGAACCAGCAATGCTGCTGGTGCCGAAAATTCCCCACGGTCGGAACTAGAGCCTTACGATCGCCCGATCAATGATTCTGCAGGGAACGAATACACCACTGAGCCATTGTGTTCGGGGGCTTGGTTTCGAGTGACTGTTTATGTGTTGAATCATCACACCGACCTTCAAAGTTTCAAATATTTGCGAAGTTATAGGATTATTCAGAAGAAATTCCATTCATTTGCCTTCGTTTCTTCCACTTCAAGTGAGTCAACCGTCGCTACTGTTTAAAGCACATTCTGTATTTCTACAGCAAGCGACACATTTCGCTTAAGGAATTTTTCTCCTTGATTCATCTCTCCCTATAAAAATGTATGGACCAAGTTTAAATTAACTCAGTTTAGTACTCAGTTCTTATTTCAGCTTGACCGCTAGCCGCTCATTAGCTGATCATTAAACCGCTAGCCGCTCTCCTAAATTTCGACAACACTCGCACGATCCTCCGACTCTCCTGACTAACGTGTCTGCTGCCTATCCTTGTACCGCCGTCTCCTGTGAATCTCGTTTATTCCCTGGAACTGGGCGCGCGTTGGTGCGCAGTGCAAACTCCACAGTCGAGCACAGCTCGCGCCAAGTCCCGCAATACGCCGTGCGCCAGCGAAAATCTGACAGCGGCTCCGGCGGAGGCAACTGTGAAAGCAGCGCCGTCGGCGAAAGGAGCTCAGGAGGTTCTTTGGTGGCGGAGATCAATGCAGAAACAGTTGAAAGAGAAGGGGCGCAGGTAAGAGGAGCGGATAAACGAAGTTGGTTGTGTAGATGGTACTAGTGGGGAGAAGGAAGGCGAACAGTGAAGCTAGAATCATAGGAGGATGGTGAGACAGAGAGCGAGAACAAAAACGCACGTCAAGATTTGGGAAATGTCAGTGAGCGGCGGGTGCTGGTGAACAGCGGGTGCGCGGATTTCAGGCGACAGTAGGCGTTGGTAGGCGGGTGGAGACTGTTTGCTATTGAGTGAAGTGCGAAGGGGGTAGTGACGGCGGTCGAAGGATAGAGAGTGCAACGAGAAGGTTACGTGGACTGTTGGAGAGTGGAGTTGAAAGGTAGAGATGACAGCAGCAGCCAGAAAAAGGTAGAGACGACACTAGGAGAGTAGAGACGACAGCACGTGCGTAGATACGACAGCAGAAGAGTAAAATAAATAAGGAAGAGGTAAGCACAAGAAAAGGGGCGGGAAGGCACACGCAACATAGGGTAGCGATTGCAGCGAGAGTTCACAGATTACAGGGGGAGGATAGAGAAGCAAGCGTGAGGTTACGTGCACTGTTGGCGCGGGCAGGTACGGGCGGACGGGCTCGGGCGGACGGGCTCGGGCGGACGGGCTCGGGCGGACGGGCTCGGGCGGACGGGCTCGGGCGGACGGGCTCGGGCGGACGGGCTCGGGCGGACGGGCTCGGGCGGACGGGCTCGGGAGGACGGGCTCAGGCGGACAGGCTCGGGCTTGAACGAGCTCGGGCGGACAGGCTCGAGCGGACAGGCTCGGGCCCGGACGGAGCTCGGGCGGACAGGCTCGGGCGGACGGGCGCGGGCGGACGGAAGCTCCGGGCGGACGAGCTCAGGCGGACGGTCTCGGGCGGACGGGCGCGGGCGGACGGGCTCGGGCGGACGGGCTCGGGCGGACGGGCTCGGGCGGACGGGCTCGGGCGGACGGGCTCGGGCGGACGGGCTCGGGCGGACGGGCTCGGGCGGACGGGCTCGGGCGGACGGGCTCGGGCGGACGGGCTCGGGCGGACGGGCTCGGGCGGACGGGCACGGACGGACGGGCTCGGGCGGACAGGTTCGGGCGGACGGGCGCGGGCGGATGGGCTCGGGCAGACGGGATCGTGCGGACGGGCTCGGGCGGACGGGATCGGGCGGACGGGCTCAGGCGGGCGCGGGCGCTCGCGCGGAACTAACTCGCCCGCGGCACGTTTGCCCTCCTCGCCTCGCCGCGCTCGGCGCCGCGTTTACGTCGCCAGCGCAAATTTGTTTTGTAAGGGCTGCATGCAAAATTAGACGGCGCTGGCGCTCGCCGCGCGGAGGAATTAGCACAACCGCTAATTTGCTTTATAAAGTTTTGTAGGATGCAGAGGACTGCGAAACTGGCATAAGCTCTACTTCGCAAATATACTGGCAACTCTATTTCAGAGAAGTTAGTTTAGAATACTGAAGTACACGTGACTAAATGCGTCTACGTTTGTGTTATGTAAAAAACAGGAATTCTCAGTAATATTTGTCAAGCTTTATCGTTCGTCATATATCAATTCATCGTAGGTACCAAAATGCAATACAGTATGGAACTTGAACATAATAATACGAAGACAATTTAGAAGACATTTTACAGGTACAGAAAGAGCAATAATATAGCTAAGTAAGCTTCCCCTTTACGGGACTGTAAAATCAAAATGTCTCGCTGCTGGCGTTGTTCATTAGGAATTCATTGACATCTCGCCGCAGTGTCGTTACAGAAGCTCGTACACTTCACCGTTCTAACACAATTGAAATCCATGGGATTACAGAAACTATGGCTAACATCATCACGTTTGAGATTATTAACTTGCGCAGGGACGTCCTTTAAGCGCAGCTCTTGACTAATTAACCGTCGTAACTCTCGAGAGCCGCAACCACAGTTACTCGCGGGCACCATCCGCACACACAATCTGTTAGCCCCCGCTAACCCTCTCGCGACCCGGCGGCGTGTTTAATGGGGCCACCCGGTTAGTCCGTTTCCGCGTTCGGCTATATTCGGCTGCATGTCACCCGTGGAAGCACGCGCCGCTGTTTTGTGGATTCTGCTGCTTAGAGCGGTTGGTTTCGACTTCCGCCCCTCTGCCGCCGCGACGCCGCATTTCCATTCTGGCACCTCGCTTCGCCCAACGGGCGGCGGATTCTGGAGACGACGCTCGCAGTGGAAGTAACAAGGGAGTGATAAGCTCGTGTTAAACGGTTGTTTTTAACGCGTGCAGTTACATTTCATTGCCGGAATGACTTAAAAGTACGTATCCAAATCTGTAAATTTTCAAGATTGTATAAGGATATAAAAGGTTAAGATGATTTGTAGATTTAAGAAAAAAGTACATAGTAAATTCATTGAACAAAGAACGTTCTATATTTACGTCAAAAATTATTAAAATTTTCGAGAAGATGCATTTATACATTTGTTTCTGAAAAACTGGTTAGTCTATTAATAGTTCTGCAGTCTTCAACCAAGTATCCCAGCGTATGATACAAACAACTGGCGGTCCCCCGCCCGAAATTAAAACTTACCTTTAGTCGCGCACATCGTACAAGCGAAATACACTACTCTACCCACACAAGTTGGCAACAGTTTTGAGACTAAAAGGATATTTATTTTTTTTAATGATATTAATAAATTAATATCACTTTCCCATTATTTTTCCAAAAATTACACTGAAATACAAAAATATCCAGCAACCCAAAAATATGGCAAAGTATGAAAAAAAATTGCAAAATAAAATTTGACAGGAATGCTCTAAATGGACAGATTCGTTAAGAAATACCATCATTTTCTATGTAACAATTAGCAAAAAAAAAAAAGCATTTGCATAGAAATCCGGGCTGTACTTAATCATGGAACTGATCACAATTTCGTAAAGTTCTGCTTTAGATAATGAATTAGTGCCTTCTTCTGAATACTTTTAACAAGTCCCTGCGTCTACTTAATTCCAGAGAATAAACGCCACATGCGGCGTGTGTCGAATGGTGCGTCGCGGTCGCCAAACCACGGGTGAGCAGCAACAGGTCCCTGGCCCGGCGCCTCGCGTCCCACCCACTCCCGACCCTCCACGCCCCGCCCCGCCCCGCCTCCCCTCCTCTCCCCTCCCCTCCCCCCCCGTCCCGCCCCGCCCGCCGCCTCGCCCGTCCCCTCCGTCGCCCGCTCCACCCCGCCCGTTTCGCCCTGCCGTGCCATCGCGGCCTGCCGCGCCGCGGAGCTGCCGGCGGCGATCGAGGTCCCGCCCGCGCCAACGCAAATATTTGGCCAGGGAACGAACGCCGCGCCCGGCTGGCGCGGCGCTGCGCTGGGCCGCGGCCCCGCTAGCCGCGCGGAGAAGCGAGGCAGCGGAGAGGAGCGCGTGGCTCTTCACGATCATGATGGCGAATTGTCTTGAAACGGGAATCCTTCGGAAAGCAAAGAAAAAGTCTAATCCCATTTTATTAGCGTGTAAAAGAGAATATGTAAGAGCGGAAGATTTGTTATATTATTGTCTTTACAAACCATAGCCACATATCAAAGAATATTCAGGAATGCAATAATGTAAGCAAGTGTGTAAAGTGTCCTGCAGAGAAGGCAAGTGAAATTCTGATCCAATTAACTGACAGTGGAGGAAGACGTGGAGATTAAAAGATCGCAAAAAATAAGTAGAAAATGAACGATAAAATATATGAAGAATTCTAACTACTATTAGCAACATTTATTCAGTAGCCACGCCTTCGAGACTGTTCATGTGCTTTTCGTTTGGACAACTAGCTTACGTCTGTATGTCAAATACGAAGAGAGGGTACTCAGCATACACTCGGTAAATTTAGTTCCAGCAAGGTTTTCATTGCCGGTATTCCGTGGCATACATGTCCGAGAAGGCGCAGGATATCTTAGGAACGTGGCATTGAAGGCGGTGCCTGCTACGCAACCAGACGCCGCGGCAGCGGTAGCGAACAGTAGAAGCGAGAGAAATTATTTTAGGCCCAGCAACGAAAGCAGTCAGCTGGGGAGAGCGGTAATGGAGTAGAAATGTGGGTGGAGCTGACAGAGGTAAAGCAGAGGCAATATCCTGTCGTCAAGGTCAATATTTGAGAACGCTATGCTTCTGAAGCACCGCTGCCGTTTGTCCGAAGGGTAACAGCGGATTAGAAACGCATGGCACTGCTTGTCCAGTGAAACGAATGGACGCATTGACAGTTAATGATACTAACCGGCGGGAGATTTATTCTTCCAAAGGACTGTAAAGCGGTATCTAAACATTGCTCTCTCCATTACATACACCGGCTTTCATTATTCTTTGAGAAGAAAAAAATTAATTACTTATGCCAGTTCTTTGCAAAAAGAGAAAATGTCTATTATGCATCCACTAAAGGTACACCACGCAAACGTGTTAGCAAGTTATAACTGTTTGTGCCGAGAGACATTGATGCGCGAACGACAAAGAAGCCCGACCACTTTCCTCACC
Organism: Teleogryllus occipitalis; assembly: GCA_011170035.1. Classification (NCBI taxonomy): domain Eukaryota; kingdom Metazoa; phylum Arthropoda; class Insecta; order Orthoptera; family Gryllidae; genus Teleogryllus; species Teleogryllus occipitalis. The sequence goes on from BLKR01009026.1 coordinate 113,390, forward strand.
ACCCAACAAAAATCCCCGTCACGGGAGAAGAATTGAAATCTCCACGTCGCCCCGCAGCTCCCGGTGCAATCCCGCCGTCGAGAGGCTCTCAGGAAGAGATGGCGAGAGCGAGTGTTGCCTCACGCGCATCTTCGCGCCGCAACCTCTCGCCCGGGAGTCGAGAGCCACTCGAGGAATCGCAGGCTCTCGCACCTCGCGATTTCGTCAACGACTCGCTCGCGGTGGAGTGGACGCGTGCGCCGCCGCGGGCGCCCTCGGCGGCACAACAGCGCAACGCAGCCGCTCATTTTGCCACTTCGCGTCAAGTGCTTTGAGCACGCTACGGAGTGTTTTGTACAATACCTACTTGCGTTTGATACTCGTCAACTCTTCAATATCTGTTCCAGAGGATCCTTGTGAGCAACAACGCTTTCTCTGACTGTTGATTCAGAAAAATATTTTTTTTTAAAATTCTCTTTAGAGGTATTCCAAGACATTCTTCGCTACTTTATTCGTTCATGAATACTACGTACGTTTTATGACTAAAATTCAAAATTACCGAGGAAGGAGTCCCTCTGAAAGCAAAGAGGCTACGATAATAACAATTTTAGTATGCTACTTTTAATTTAATAAAATAATTAACACTGTGGGGCAGTGGGCTACTGGGAAGCCGGTCCTAGTTTCAGAACTCATTTAATTTTGTAGTAAGAACGGCAAAGCGGATTCTGAAGACTGAAAATCAGTAACTCACCACATTCAGATAGGAGTGACCTTGGAATGCGGTACTCACCTGCAAAAAAAGAAAAATTATATTAGTCTTGCTTAAAAATTATACACATCACGTTCTAGAGTAGATATATTACATCTCCACAAGCAGTTCCATATTGAATTCAATTGTGTTGTAAACTCTAAACGTATAAGGTCGACGTATGTGGGCAACACGCACGTTGCGTGGGGTGTGTTGCAGCATAAAGAGCGCGCGAGTGTGCGACCTTGGGCGCCCCAGGTGGGTCGGCAGCAAATACACAAAGGCAAAGGGCAAACGCGTGTGCGGATTGCTGCTGCTATTGCGTTCTCTACTTGTCTTCGACGAAGGCCAGTCACTTTTGCAAGAATAAGTTCCCAGATCATTCCAACCGGAAACAAATCTGAAGTGCACCAAACGTAGTTATTTACGTAACAAGTCCAGAAAGTGAGTATTGCCATAAAAATGATCTCTTGAATTAAATGCTTTGAGAGTGACCTAGTCACTTTTGTACGCGGAGCACGCATTATGTTTTTGTACGAATTCATGTAAACTCACAAGTATAGTACTCTCGAGATCATTCTCAATATGCGAATCGGCAGTCATGTCGATTCATGTCCCACTGACAGGTTTACTTTGCAATACTCAGTTGTTTTATATCTCTATGACATCTTCCGCAATGTCAAATATGCCACATACGTACTGCAAAGAAACTCTTTTCCATTAATAAAGAGTGAAGACAATTCCTAGCTTCCATACATGAATACTGAAAATAACATTTTCATATCATTGGAGGACTCAGTAGAAGAGGTGATACCCACATATTTTGTGAAATTGAGTTATTAGCATTAAATGTAACTTAAAATATTATTCTTTTAGTGTAATGCGTTATTTAAATCCAGTAAGGATTTATATACAAATTTACTGTGTTTAAAAGTTTTAAAATATTCTGAGTTAAATTATGAAAGTTCTAGTAAATCCTTCAAAATCACAGAACTAGGCCAATGTGGGATAGCGACTTGTTCTTCGGAGCCCTTGAATTATTTTTGGGGTGCTCAGGAGTTATTACTTACTGTTGGAAAGAATTACCCTAAGGCCATGAACTTGGCTTTTTATACTATGAAACATTTTTCGTTTTGACGCACAACCTTTTTGCAACTGAAGAAGAGTACAAACAAAAGATTTTCACAAGAGATGAGTGTTTGAATTACATAAGCAAAAGTTCCAGCAAGATTACACGAGTGAGACCACTTAAGTAATCAACATTAATATGCTAAAATATTCATCGTACTACGTCTATGTATAGTTTTAACAAGGAAGTTTCTTCATGCTCCGGCATGCGCCTGGTGTTGAGCGGAGAAACCACGGGACACTACCGATCAGAGACTCCAGCCGTTAGAATTCTCCTCTAGACAGCGACAGAACTCACCTAGGGTCGAAAATCTTTCCTCCTTCTGGACTCGAACCCCAGGACCTCCCGGTCAGAGGCACTGCAGTGCCATCAGTCGCTGCCCTGAGCCACCTCTCCCGGTTCCCCACGGAAAACCCAGATTCCAGGGCTGCCACCCGAGCGAGATGCGATAAGGCCAGTCGCGGCGGGAATCGGCGGCGCCACCTGCTCCCACACAGGCGCTGTATCGCGGGGGCATCGCGTTGCGGGGCGCGGGCTGCCTGTGTGTATGTCTGTCTGCCGTTCGCTTCCCCTTAATTCGACTCGCATTCCGGGCTTCCCCGTTCCACGTGCCGTTTGCGCAACGCCCTCCCGGAAAGGCCTATTACGACGGCACAACACTGCAAGAATTAGCGATGAAAAAGCGGCAGATAAGGCAGCACTGCATTCCTGGCTAGTGGATTTGAGATGCGTCGCTTGAAAGTTTGACGGTCAGAAATTCCACTTTGTTGGGGAGGAAGAAACTTAACGCAGGTTTAACAGCACCCTTTCTGCCTATTAGGGCATCTGGCATAGAGAAGTTGGTCTAAGAAGAGACCAGTTTGATAGGTCGGAAAACAAATTAGCGTCATGGCGGAAGATGTAGCAAGAAGTAGTGTACAATCCATTTACAAGTGAGCCAACTGCTAACTAACGTATTGACGAATTGAGCACATGGGCAGTTATGTGCCATTATGTGATCAGCAAGAGCCAAGAAGCAATTATCAAAGCAGTCCCTTCTTAGAGTAATCTCAGTATAATCTTTTGAGTAACACACCATGATAACCTTTGATTTGTGAAGTGATATTGAGTGGGTTTTTTTTCTACTTCAGGAATGCTATCGTACAGAGACGTTTTGATCCTTCAGCTAGGGACTTTTTTAGTGCTAAAATAAAGGTCTGAAATCTCATATTGTCACGAAGAGGAGTCCTATAATTTCGATTAAACAAACAACTGATGCAGTATAACCTCGATTGAGTGGTCGAGGTAATCATTAAATATTGTTTCCTATTCTATACTCGTGTACTACGTTTTTCAAGGTGGTCGTATTGACATTTCAAGGAAAAGTGCATGGTAAATGAAACAATTATTATTCCTCCGACTGTATACATTTTAGAAATCAATGTAGACTTGTCAAATCCGTGGTCCTGCGATCTGCCCTGGTGTCACGCTAAGAACAGCTTCATTAGTCTCCCTAGTTGTTTGGAAGGGGAGAGGGAAAGTGAGACGGCGGAGGACTTCCCACGGGGCTACTTAGGTGGTCCCGCCTCGGAGGCGCCCCTTGGCGCCTGCGGCACTCACCAGTCACCACTCTGTCTTTTTATCGGCAGTGCTAGTTATTCTAAAAGGGGAACTTTGCTGACGCTGGAATACAGAGGAATCAATTTTTTGGAAGTCCCAGGATAAGTGAACAGAAGTTATTAAGATGGTGAGAAGAAATTAATAGATCAATGTATTGATGAATTAAGAGACATTTAGTGAAAAATTAATGCATGATATTATTGTTTTCAAGGAATATCATCAGAGAACTTCATCTATTGAAAACGCTTGCATAATAATTGAACCCAGCGCTCTTAAGCCTACAATGATTTAGTTCTGGCACTATATGATAATGAACGATGACTTGTTTACAGCCAAACAGTTTAATGTTCACCTCACGCAATTGATACACCATTATTTCAAGATAAGAAAAAAAACACATGACAAAAATATTCCCAGACCTCCGTGTCAGAAGCATTTGAAAACAGAACTGCCCCTCGACGCAAAACCATTCAAATCTCTTCTCTTCTTGGCTAACTGCCTGATCGGGGCCGCTTAACTGCGTCGAGGCTCTGGTAATCCGTTCACTTCCGCCCACCCGGAACGTTAGGACCCACTCGCGAACCGAGCAGCAGTGCAGCGGGCGATGTCTGGCGCGACCAGGGACTTTACGCGCATCCGGGACGCGGCTCGGGCGACCGTTCCAACGAACATAAACCCAGCGTCGCGTCGCGGCCACCCAGGGCGCCGCCGCCCCCACCGCCGCCGCCCGCCCGCCGCCCCCACCGCCCGCGACCCTTCACGGCGCCGTCCGCGGCCAAAGAATGGAACCGTCCGAGCAAAGAACAGCTATATAATACAGAAAAGAAAAGGCTCATATAATGGAATGACGAGTGGCACGTGTCGGCCTCAACTGCATGTGTCCGGATACTGCTCAATACATGTGTTCGCCTCCTTTCATCATTCTTTCCCAGGGCGCCTTTCAACTCGAGCGAAGAATGACGACTGGTTCCAAGCGAACGATTGTTTATTTTGTGGCGCGAAGGACGGGAAGATGAAAAAGCAATAACGGGGATACTGTCCGAAGATGACACTTCCTCACAAAAGATTAAAAAAATAATAAAAGGCATGAAATATGTACTTCATATTCATTCTTGTGAACCAATACCTTATTATTATGCAGAGCAATAAAAGCAAATACCAGACGTGTTTGAAATACAATATACGAATAAAAGTAACATCTATATACCAGCTTCAAAAACGAAAGGAAAGTCCAACGCTATTCAACGTCACGCGTTTTAAACTGAATAACTTTATAACATAACATCTCACTTGTGTACAACTGAAATTCAATAAAAACATTTGTTTACTGCGGATTATAATCAACAAAAACTGCTTCAAAGTATTTCATTACCAGAAACTTTCCTAAAATTGAATTTTATTCTTAGTTCAATAAAAGACGTCGCAAAACAGTAATCAAAATTTCTTTTTCAGATAAGGATAGCTAATTCGACGGATTAAATATTTGAAGTTCATGTCTTTTCCAACTTACATATTTGATCTACAAACAGATTTTAATGCTGAAGGTAAGTCAAGAATTCTGTATCGGTAGTTTTCCTTGGTTACTCCTATCAACACAAAGCGAATGCCGGAGTAGTACTCTAAAAAAGAGCCACGGAGCGCTCACGATCTTTCGTTTCTCTTCCTTATCTTAAGCTCTTCTCTTAGTTACACACACTTTCACTCACATGCACTACATTACCACACGTCGGGAGATCAATCGGAAGCATAAAGCTTATTCCGGCTGGAGCGTGTCACAATTAAGGGGAGACATAAAGTTCTGAAACTATTCAAGGGTTAATTTTCATTTTTTGTAGATGGTCAATTAAGTAATAATAAATGTTACCAAAATTAATACAGTTAGTATCATACTGCAGATTTCTTAATAAAAGTACAGAACAAATAATGTAAAAAGTTTGATGTTTGCTTCAAATATCCAGTAAGTTACAAAAAGTATTAAAAAATTAATTCCGTTCATTTGACACTAGAGCAGGGGTCGGCAACCTTTTTGTAACTGCCGGCCACACTTTCAAACGCCCCATTGCTCGTGAGCCGCAAGTACTATCTCCGACGTAATATTTTAAATTTATTCAATAAAGAGTAAGATACAATTAAACAATTTTATTAATACTACATCAAAACGAGCTTGGGATCCAGGACCAATGATATGGGCTAGGCTACTACAGGGCATTGTCTGGTTATAGATAACACTGAAGCAGGGAAACTGCGTTAAGAGTTACCCGTTCGTGTACTCCACTGCCTTTCAAAAATCGGTTTGTTGCAAGCTATGTAAAATACCAACAAAAAATCCATGATTATTACCATGCCCAACACAGTAGAGGCCCTTCGGGCCGCATGAGATGGCTTCTCCGGCCGCAAGTGGGCCATGGGCTACGGGTTGCCGACCACTGCCCTAGAGTGTCCCCACCTGTAGCGTCACGTTGGCGGCCGTGGGTGGGAGGAGGAGTGGAAGTATCGCATACCTGCGGGCATGAATAGCTGCGCCCCGGCGTTGGGATACATTTAGACATAGGGGGCGCCAGCTTGACCGGGAAGGTCACGTGGTAGACGCGAGCCTCCTTCCTACACCTGGGACGGTCACGTGACGGCTGCACTCTGGTATAAAATCGAGCCGACGAGCTCAGACGGTGGGTTTTATTCTGGAAACCTCGCGCGATGCGCAAAACTTTACGCCCAGGCTGGAGCGTGTCGTGCCTATTGCACGGGTGACGAGGTCACTGTAGTGGCGCGGGAGTAGCGTCAGAGGAGGCGGGGCCTCCCTAGCTATGTTGGGTATCCACAGGGAAATACAAGGGTTTAGTTTCGGAGCAGAAGTTGATACGTGAGAAGCACGATGAGAAGTACATACGTGTAAATAAACTTGAACATACTTGTAAATGTCTGTGTGTTTTTCTCCATGACGCCACACCATCATTTGCAGAGGGACCCCGTCCGAGGCGTGCCCCGCCTCCGCGGCGCCGTGCCTTCTCCGCGCGCAAAAACACGGCGTGTGCGCGTGTGTTCACCGGTGCCGCTCTAATTGATTCGACGCGACGACGCGAGCAAATGTTTAGGCGCAGGTTACCAGGCCGGTTCTGGGCGGCGGCGAAGAGGCGGTTCGACACCTTCGGTGGGCGAAGGCGGCCGGCAGAGGCGGCGACAGCGAAGGTGGCGCTGGTGAAGGTAGCCGGCAGGAAGGTGCGCTCGGTGGACCGATGCAAGGGTGAGCGAGCACGCGTCGTGAGTTGGCGGTGGGTAGAGGAGTCTGAGAGAAGGACGGGTCGGCAAAGAAGTTGGAGAGGTGAAGCAAGGACTCGGTGGGATACTAAGGGCGATGGAAGCGGGGGGCGATGGAGTGTAAGTATAGGACGACGGGGTCAGACGGAAACGACGAAGGAGAATATTGAATGGCGATGTGCAAACGATGGACTCAGTAGGAACAGTGTGGTGGGGAAGATTGTTGTCTCGCTAAAGACAACTAATTCAATAATGGCGGTGTGGAAGGGCGGTGAGAACAGCAGTGGCTGTGAAGAAGGCGAGAACGATAAGGAAGGACATCTCAATAAAATGAAAAGACAATGATGATTGGAATAAGGAAGAGGAATGTAAAAATCATTGAATCCGAGTGACGGGCGGGGAAGAATTCGCGGTGTGTCCAGGGCAGTTAAGACAGCAGGGACGGTTTCAAAGCCACGGGCAACAATCCCAGAAGAAACAGAGACAAGCGCCTGAGACAACTGAGGTATTGTGGATAGAGTGGACGGCTAGAGGTACGAAGGCTGCAACTACGGTTGCCAATCGTCCTCCATTTGGGAGGACAATCCACCATTCACGTCACCTGTCCTCTCGTCATCCTTTGTATTTGAAATGTCCTCTTTTCGGTAAATTTTTAACATTTGTTGTCATTTATTTTATCACATGACTAACATCTGCTACATTATATAGTTTGTTTAATTTAGAATATAAGAAATGAATATCATTTACCTGAACGCTGACACACGCACATGACACACTCATGCATGATAGTCTCTCGGTCTACTGACCAAAATAAAAAAAGAGACGCTCAGACCATCTTCATCTGCATTTTGTGAACGAATCTCTTCACATGAAACCCAAATGAAGAGAAGAAAGAAAAAGATCTGATGTTAGTCTCAATTAAATATTTATAAAAAGAAATGGATTGATGCGTTTTTTTTTGCGAGCCGAGTGTCCTCCCTTTTACGTGAACATTGTTGGTAACCGTAGCTGCAACCCAAAGTCCTGGCTGGCGCGGATGGTAGCGGTAGGAGCGAACAACGGGGGCACCAGCGGAGACGGCCGTCGCGTAGGCGCTCAGAGAACATGACCCAATACATGCGCGGCTCCCACCGGCTCCTCCCCGCGCCAGCCGCAGGCCGGTTCTCCCAGCAGAGCGCCCTGGGAGCACGCTCTGGGAGCACGAGCTGCTCTGGCGCTGCGGTGGCGACATCCCGCCCAACCACGTCGCCGACACCAAACGGAGAAACTAGACCTGTCAACAAGGTAGCTAAAGATGACGCTTCATCAAATTTGGAACAGAAGAAACGTGAAGTAGCTAAACATACGTCTTCAATGGAAGACGTATGATATGAATACATTCGGCGTTACGTTTGCACACGTTCCGGTATTCGCCTAGTATTGATAGGAAAATACACGGAAAACTACCGATCAGAGCAACCAGCCGCTAGAAATATCGCCAGACATCGACAGAATTCGGCTAACTCTATAGCTCGTGTCGTACTAATTACACGCTTAGGTGGCGTTCCACAAGGATCGAAGTGAAACACATTTCTTTCAGTAGCCTTCTGCCTCATCACCCTCAGCAGCCACCGGAACCGCCACCACAAGTATAATCACCATCACTAAACCCATCCTCAACACCATCAATACCTTCATCTTCTTCCTTCCCATGCATTCATTGATTGGTGATTCCGGGCGCGTCAACAGCTAATGACATTAGTCCCGTAAGTGTAGCGCGTGTTTTATCGCGGGAGATTGCAGTGATCTTCCTCTCGGAATGGCGAGATTCAGCGGTGACCTACCGTCTGCTTACGGGTTTTTCCTCACCTAGGTATCTCCTACCAACGGGGCACCGCCCCAGCCGGAACAAGTTCTAACCTCCCAACCGGTCTCCTGACAAGTGTGTTAGTGTGGTGCATGTAAGTGTAAGTCTGGGGGGTGACGATAGAACACGGAAGGGGAAGGAGAGATTGTGCGCGGTCCGTGACCCGCTTGTTAGGGTATTGCTCCGGCATTCGCCGGAATTGGTCGAAGAAACCTCGGAAATCTACCGATCAGAGTAGCCGGCCGCTAGAATTCTCTCCCAGGCAGCGGCTGAATTCGACCTAGCTGTGTAGCTAGTGCCAATAAACGTGCCACCGTCGGGACTCGACCCTAGTATCTGTCGGTCAGAGGCACTGCGGTGACATCTGATGCCCTGAGACTCTTCTCCCGGCCGTCCCTTCCCAGTGTCATTGCCGCCAACCCCGCTCCCGGCCACAGCGCCACCACAGGCGCTTCCTCCTCGAGCGCCGCCGCGGGGGATTAGGGTCGCCGTAATTAAGCACGCGGCGCCACGCGAAGCGGCGGCGGGGGCGGGGGCGGGGCCTCACAATGCGCGGGCGCGAATGTAATCCGCCGCCGCGGAGAATAAATCAACGGGGAGTCGCCGCCACTCCGCCACGCGGCACTCGGCTCTCCACACTCGGCTCGCTGGGAGGCGCTATACGGAAGCACGCTGCCGGCCCCCTAGCCTAGTGATGGCACATTTTACCAAAACATCGATACATCGACGTTTGGACACATCGCTAAAAGGGTTTTCGATGTCAACGAAAAAACATCGACGAAAAAACAGCGATGTTTTAATTACACACTACTAAACATGCTGTTTACTATCCATTTTTAATTGCAGTACATAAAAGGGATATATTTTATTATTTGGTTTCCAGCATGTTAGTAGTACGTTAATAAAAAATATTATCGATATCTAAAGAATAAAATTAACTATAAAAAACATCGTGTTTCTCTACTTTACTCTTCAGTCACTTCCATTCATGAACCATCAAAGTAAAACCACCTAAAATTCCCTCAGATTGCACAGGCAAAATGTGTAGTGTGATAAAAGAGGATGACGCAAAACAACGATGTTGCTGTGGATTGCTGCTACTCTACAATGTGCCTAAAGCCCTTTATTAAAAAACATTAAAATACATCGATGTTTTTGCAACAAAATATCGATGTGAAGAAAAACATCGAAAGGTAAATATTGATGTTAATATATCGATGATTCTGGCGGAAAACATCGATTTTTTTGAGATCCCTACCCCAGGCCAAAGATTGTGTTCCAGCGCCCCACGAGGGAAAGACATCGGCAAGGCAAGGACACACTCTGGGTGTGAATTTGTAAAATGAATGGTTATGTACAGGAGCCGGATTCTGATGACCTAAAACATCGCCAAAAATGATCAATAAAATGCCCTTAAAATGTTTTTAAAATGCCCTTTAAACAAAGAAAAACGACGTAACAAATTGGATCAATACCAGTTCAGACGAACAACTCAAGCTGTTGGATATATTACTGATGTAATCGTGACTTTTTCTATTCGTTCAAGTGAACTTGGGTTTCAAAGTTTTGGTTCGGACTGGTCTTTGCCAGAAAATCTCTGTCTTTAGTTATCCTGAAATCGGCTGAACTACCAATGACGTTGACAGGCGTCACAGGAACGTTAGATTACATACAAGGGCTGATATTACAACTTTTGAGCGAAGAAATCAAATAAGCTACCAGGTATAGGTACTCAGGAATTCTATGGAGAAAATTTGTGGCATCTCGTAAATATTATTTGAAGCACGAACCATTAAAATGACGATAAAGATTAAAAAATGACTTATTAGCCGAAATCGACAAAACCTGTAAAAAAATGATTAATTTCCCTTTGTCATATCTAGGGGGCAGATTTTAATGATTTTTTTTTTCTCTTTTCACTTTAGAAGAATATAAATTCATTTTATGTTATGACAAAGGGAAATGACCCATTTCTTAATGTCATTTTTTGGCATTTTTTATCGATTTCGGCTAATAATTTTTACATTTTGGTATCGATTATTCACAATTTGTTTGTTCTTTTAATTTGATAAGATCATTTTGAAAAAAAAGTGGAAAATGTGGTCTTAAAATAGAAAACAAAAAACACCAATATGACTTTTACATTTTATTGATGATAGATATCTGGTAAGAGCCTCATGGGGGATTTTCGTAAGGTCCTTTGAGAAAAATATTACAATAAATATATATTTAATACTATTATATAGAAAGTGCAGAATGCGTAAACGTAGCCAATTGTACATTATTAACTCCAAGAAGTGTTTTTCCTTCCTCCTCTACAATTTGTTGTTGTTGTTTTTTTTTCACATAGGAGGGTGTGTATTATCAACGACTATATGCAGTTTCAGTAAGCTGTGCGCTACCTATCTAGGGTATTTAAACGACACATTTCGTTCCGTGTCATCCGTGTGATTTATGGACATGATCCCGCGAGCACTTGCAAGGTTGGCATGTTTCATGCGGCGAGAGCAGTCAATTGGAGCACCTTCGAACCGGTTTGCATGGCGTCAGAGGTGTGTCAATTGCTCCTTGGACCGAGCGCGCGGTTTAGTTAAGGCGTTTGTTATTACGCGATTCGCCCGAGTGAAGCACTTGTATTTACTATTCTCGTTACGAAACTGGCTTACTTGAGAAACGACAAACAAGAGTTGACACTCGGTAACAGAGTCACTAGGTGAGAAGTACAACAGTGGGAGCAGGAAGAGCTGAAATATATTTATAGAGGTAATGATGGAAGATTCAGAAACATTGACATTGAAATCAATGTCATCTATGTGAATAAAATCCATTCAACAATTTTTTTCATCACAATAAATGTCAATAATGATCATTTAAAAGAACATTCCTAGTAGCATTTTCTTTTTTAGCAAGGATTGCTGTACAACAGAGAATAATAATGGTTTTATATTTCATGTTCATTACGACTTTGTATTTATGTGAATGTTCGTTAACTTCAAAACATTGCATCTTTTCCTCGATAAAATGTACTAATCCAAATTTAGTGCGTTATCAAAATTTCTACGAAATATTTCAACATAAGGGTAAAGTAGTTTATGGACGTTCATAGCAATTTTCCTCGTTAATTTTTTCTGGACATTTTCGTTAATTCTAACTGTCACGATCAAAATACACACCTATTTCAACAACATAATATTACCAATAAAATTCTACCTCAACATTATTAGCAGGAAACCCCGAACTGCAGACGTTTTTCAGCAGTTAAAGAGAAGGCATCCCAAGATATGTAAACCTTAAGCACAAAGTTATGCAAACGATATGAATGCGAATGCTGCTCGTACGTTGCACACGTGTAACTGTGAAGAATCCAGAATCTCCTCCTTGTCTGAGCGAGCGCCCGGGGGGAACCGCGGTAGCATAACCGGCTGCGACGGTGGTGGCAGCAACAGTGGGAACGGTGGCGGTGGCGGCGGCGGTGGCGGTGGCGGCGGCGGTGGCGGTCGCGTCAGCGGCGGTGGCGGTGGCGGCGGCAGCGGCGGCGGAGGTGGCGGCGGTGGCCGTCGCGGCGGCGGTGGCGGCAGCGGCGGCGGAGGTGGCGGCGGCGGAGGCGGTGGCGGCGGCGGAGGCGGCGGTGGCGGCGGTGGCGACGGCGGTGGCGGCGGTGGCGACCATCGCGTCAGCGCGCCTCACCTCGTCCCAGCGGTGGTGGCTGCCGCTAAGCGGCTTAATTTACAGGCGGTCGCCGCCGCTTGCAAGCGCGCGCCCGTATACGGCCGACGCTTGTATTTAAATTGGCCGACAAAGGCCTGGGACGGGGCCCATTAGGCCAAGCGCCGTCACTGCCGCCGCCGCTGCCGCCATCGTCACCGCACTCTGCACAACCGCTTCCACGTGTCCAGTGCCATGCAACCGTTGCCAGTAGATTCCAGCAACCGCAGCCTGTTTCCTACAATACCATATTATATATATATATATATATATATATATATATATATATATATATATATATATATATATATATACACACATACACACACAGAGAGCGCGCGCGCGAGAGGGAGAGAGCGCGAGAGAGAGATAGTATACGTTGTTGTTTCTATTTAATCACACACCTTCTGGCACTGTTTTTCTAAACTCTGCTATTTCAATGACCACCGTTTCATTCGATTTGATTAAATCTTTCAACCCGTTTTCTCGTTTAAAAAAAACAGTGAGTACTACTGCCAATTTTACAGGTAGAATTTTGGGTGTAATGTTGGGGTATGAGATATATTTTTAATTGTAATGAAGCTACCAGAGAAGCAGAAAGTTAACGGTTACGAAAACTACGGTAATATTTTCCTTCTCTGATGCCGCTTCACTTTTCACAGCATTTTCAACTATTTTGATCCGAACATTGTACATTCATTTATTTCGTTCCCCTGTCAACCACATACAAAACTGATGCAATCAGTTCTCTGAGAGTACTTCCCTCCAGTTCCCTCCCTTTAGCCACCAGCCCAACGTTATCCCAGATAACCAGCAATCTTCACGAATGCTTTTCCTCCACAATGAAGTCCACCACCTCCAGCTCCTTAATCCCCGTCACTGTACCTCTTGTAGCTATTTCGCCGTCTCCGCCATTACGTGGACGGCGGCGCCGGCGCGGCGTCCTCGCCGCCCACTCCATCACCCACACCGCTCGGGGCCTCGCGCTCGGGGCTCAAATTACGCGGTGGCGGCGGCTCCCGCTCGCACGCGGACCTGTCCTCTGATCCCGGACGCACCCTCCCCTCCCCCCCACCCCTCCGGCTCGCGCGGCGGCTTCTGCACCGCAGAGGAGCTCCCGCGCCTTCAGGAGCCCCTGCAGGATTACAGCGCCGCCTTCGCGTCCTCCTCTTGAGAATCGTTGATCATACACGTACAACGCTCAGCCTATTTGGAGGAGGCGGAGGGAAAGTAATGCAGCTGCTTTGCAATCTGCGGATGACAACCATGTATTACACACAGGATGGATTATCGCGCGGGCCCTAAACAGCCGTCGGGATGCTCGTTCTGCGTGACCTCTCAAGTCCGTTTTCAAGCCATCTGTCGTGACACGGTTTCAATGCCGGTTAGGTTGATTGCCAGCCGGAAATACCTCCGGCACAACACACAATTCTCGTTGTCAAAACTCAGCCAGATTAGCCAATTCAAAAGCACATCATTTTGCTTACAGAAAATACTAATTTTACATTTCAGAATAAAAAAAACGTCTGTCTGCTTCTCTATCATCATAAAATACCAAAGCTATTAAAACAAATCTATTGAGTGAGGCGAAAAAACAAAAGTTTGAGTTTTATGCTACCGTAATTAGCTTGCACTCACCAAAGATCGTACATAAGCAACATTTATTGACGTCTGTTTCGAGTACATTACCTGATTTCTTGAAAAATGTTGAATAAATTATTGAAAATTATCGAAAATGTCCTACGATCCATCTTATTACTCAAATCACATATTCATCTGCCGACCGAAAATAAATGATCATGCAGGCCCCAAATCAGTCTATCGAAGATGTTTCCAGAGTTAGACCGCAGCACATAGAACGAGCACATTCTGTAGGCACCCTCCAGTGCGGGCTTACGAACCGCCCACGACTTTACCGCTCCAAAACACGAAACGCGGCGAGGCATTGTGTTCACGCCGGCGCTTGCCTGCCATTCCTTCCCACGCCATCGCTCCCACGGTGAACACAAGCCATGAAATGAGAGTGGAGCACGGACGAAGAGTACGAAGGAGAAGCTAGAATGCCACAACGGATAGAGTTCGAAGGGCAAAGCAACGAACACTACAGTTCAGCAGCTACGCTTCCATTGATTTGAAATCCTCGATACCTTTCTTTTTTACTTGACATTTGATGCGTTTACTCACACACAGCAGATAACATATACGCGATTCTTAAAAAGAGACATTTTTATTTCAAAACCACTTCTCAAAAAACACAAAAGAGCTATTCAGACATATAACAATTCACTGAGAGCGATTTCGAAGTGATGTTGGCAGCATCATTGCAATATCCCAATTTCGTGACCAAGCCATGCAATCGAGAGGGGAAACGATAATTGGAACCACGCCGGAAATAAAGACGCGTCAAAATAATACAAATTATGTTACATTGCATTATACGTATGCGAAACCTGAAACACACACACAAAAAAAAAAAACATTCAAATTTACAATGAACTGAGACACGTGCACTTAATTTTTGATTTTCGTAACAAGTCACCGTCTCTGTCGGTTACGGGATCCCAGGCCCTCGCCGTCGGCAACTTGTCATGCGCGGTTCCCCTTCATCTTCCATTCAGTCCCTGGCGGATGCAGAAGTTCCGCATATAAATGCGCCTCTTTGTCAACGATGGCGGGCGGATGGCCGCTCGCGTATGCGCGTCTCGCGGGGGCGGCCCTTCGTGAACCTTCGCGAACCTTCGTGAACCTTCGCGAAGCGGAGTGGGAACGTGAGCAGGTGAACGAGGCGAAGGAAGCTCGGATGCGAGACACAACTATGAGGGTGGGTGCAAATGGTGGGGAAATACTGTTTGACAAGTCACAACAAGAGACATAACTGGAGAGACACTTGGAAGCGTCGTTGGTGATAAAGACCATGACCCACATAACAATACGCGGAAGATACGACGAAATTATATTCCTAACACTTGTCCTTGTAGTACGTGAAGAAGCAAGTGAGACTCTTAAAGATACAGGAGGCAAAAGAAAACTGCCATGCATGTCAGTATAACGACTATGGTGGTATGATCTATCGGTAATGAAATAACCTGAAAACTGCGGATACGTGAAAATCAAAGGTGACAGAAGAAGTACAAAGGAGAAGTACTACAATGTAAACGGTACTATATCAAGGGAAATTACACGAAAAATGTCAGTAAGAACATGAGCTTAGATATGACAAACATAATAAGACTCGCATGCCAAGATTCCGCAGCAAGAAGGCCGCGTATGATGCCAGGAGAATGCTGTTGAAGAGAAACGGGTCTGCGGATGTGCAATGGCCGGGAAGAGGCACAGGTACAAAGGGAGGGTTGAGGAGAAGTGAACCCGAACACCAAAATGCGCGCGCGGGGGCGAGGCTACTGATGGCAAAAATCTATCAAAACATCGATAAATCTCCAAAAGGTTTTCGATATCAATGAAAACATCGATATTTCGAGTTTCACTGTCGATTCAGGCTATGACACGCCTGGCGATAACATACATTCATAAGACTAGCAGCACCCGAACTTCCTCAGATTGCACAGGCGAAATGTGCAGCGTGATAAAGAGGATGACGCAAAACAACGATATTGCTGTAGAAAGCAGCTACTCTACAACGTGCTTAAACCCCTTTATTTAAAAAAATGAAAAATTTAAAAGAATCGATGATTTTGCAAAAAAATATCGATGTGAAGAAAATATCGAAAGCAAAATATTGATGTTAATATATTGATATTTCAGGTGGAAAACATCAATGTTTCAAAAACATCCATGTTTTTTTGTCATCCTTAGTCCATAGACGAGGCAGCCGCGTGAGAGGGGATGTGTCCGAAAACGTTGGAGACAATCCCCCTGGGGGGGGGGGAGCAGGGTTACGAGTGGCCGGCCGTCCGGCGCGGAGCGGCACCGCGACAGGAAGCGGGGCGCGCACGGTGCATGCTTAAGCGACTGCTCGCTACAGCCATCCCTGGGGGACGCCAAGAGACCGGAGGGCATCGCCGCTGACGGCGCACGGCTGAACGCGCTCGTCTCGGGCGAAGCTCTCCGCAGCCCCAGTTGCTATCTCCTGGAGGAGGGAGGAGGAATGCGCACTCCGGAAGAGGAATTGGGGAGCTGGCATCAGCGGGTTGGGGTTCACAATACCGAATTTCATCTTCCAGAGAAAACAAAAGTACGGAATCACATTACCCAGACTTGTGGAGAAACATTAGCAAGAAGATTAAGAGTAGTGAATTTAAAAAAAAGTATAAAATACAGAAAGAGCACAAAAAATAAAAATAAAAGTTACAAAATTAAATCGCTTAAAGTGTTTTTTCTTTGTTAAACAAACCCGTGGAAATAATATAATTTAATACAAATATCAGGCAACTGTATATTTCCACTTCATAAAAACCAATTCCGTTCATAAAATAAATTAGAACAACACGTTTTTCAATCTAGTTTTATTCAAGAACTTGTACGGTAATGTAATATCGCAACCAACCTGTTTTTGTCGAATGCGTAAACAAATCCAGGCCCCAGAAATCTCACGCACCTAGTACTGCAAGAAACCTCAACCCACTGCAGGTTTCTGGTGCAGTGCTCCACAGAGACTGCACGAAAACAAGTTGAACGTCCGCTTGTCGCGGCCCGTCTCCGTGCACCACTTCGCGTCGTTCCGCCCGCATCATCGGAACCCTCGCGCCGAGCACGCACACGCGCGTGCCTCCCGCGAAGCGTGGCGCTCGCCCCCGCACGCCCCTCCCACCCCCACTCACTGCGGTCGCTCCGTTCCGATCCGACCAAGCGCCCGACGCGCCGCGCAGCCTTCTGTACGTTGGGGACCAAATAATCCCTTGATATTTTCTCGCGAAACTTGGTTTTTAATTTTACATGTTAATTGGGGACCAAATAATCCCTTAATATTTTCTTGCAATACTCGATTTCTAATTCTACATGTAAATTGGGGACCAAATAATCCCTTGATACTTTCTCGCAAAGCTTGATTTCTAATTCTACATGTAAATTGAGGACCAAATAATCCGTTGATATTTTCTCGCGAAACTTGCTTTGTAATTCTACGTGTAAATTGGGGACCAAATCAACCCAGGTAAGGAAAAGGACCGATTGAACAGGTAAGCGCGTAAAGGGGGCCGCCGCCACCGCCCTGCTGTCAAGCTTTTTTCTTGCAGACAAGATAATGACAAGATAAACAGAATTCATTCAAATATCAAATGATTCAACTGAGTGAAAACCAACTTAAAGCAAACCATATTTTGAAAGAAAAATATCTATCATAAGTCTGGAAAATTGGGAAGGGAGTTCTGTTTTAAAAATAATGGCTATGAAAATGTTCTTCAAAATTAGTGTCATTTTCCACTCTTACCGGGAAGGGGATGAGGTTGTCAGTCCGCAATTTACGTACTCCCTTCTCTGGGTCGGTCTCCAATTTATATATGGGTTAAACACTTATTTTCCTTTTGGTCCCCAATGTACATACGCCATTCTCTGGTTGATCCCTAATTTATATACGAGTTGAATTCTTGTTTTCCTTCTGGTCCCCAATTGACAATACGCCCTTCTTTGGGTCGGTCCCTAATTTGTATACGGGTTAAATTCTTATTTTCCTTCTGGTCCCCAATTGACTGGTTGCTGCTCCCCCCCCCCCCCACGCGCGCATCGCTGCACAACGCTTTGTGTCGCTTCCTCTACTTTTCTCCTCCCCCAACAGTACTTGGTTTCGTTCCACCTCGTTTCGTTTCGGTCGTTCTCGTCTCACAGTTGCCCGCCTCATCACAATTCTCCTAAACTCGTTACTGATCAACTCATCTCGTTGCTCCTCGCCTCATCTCTTTGCTTCTAGCCACATCTAGTTGCTCCTCGCCTCATCTCGTTGCTCCTCGCCTCATCTCTTTGCTTCTAGCCACATCTAGTTGCTCCTCGCCTCATCTCGTTGCTCCTCGCCTCATCTCTTTGCTTCTAGCCACATCTAGTTGCTCCTCGCCTCATCTCGTTGCTCCTCGCCTCATCTCTTTGCTTCTAGCCACATCTAGTTGCTCCTCGCCTCATCTCGTTGCTCCTCGCCTCATCTCTTTGCTTCTAGCCACATCTAGTTGCTCCTCGCCTCATCTCGTTGCTCCTCGCCTCATCTCTTTGCTTCTAGCCACATCTAGTTGCTCCTCGCCTCATCTCGTTGCTCCTCGCCTCATCTCTTTGCTTCTAGCCACATCTAGTTGCTCCTCGCCTCATCTCGTTCTCCTCGCCTCATCTCTTTGCTTCTAGCCACATCTAGTCTGCTCTTCGCCTCATCTCTTTGCCTCATTCTAGCCACATCTAGTTGCTCCTCGCCTCATCTCTTTGCTTCTAGCCACATCTAGTTGCTCCTCGCCTCATCTCGTTGCTCCTCACCTCATCTCTTTGCTTCTAGCCACATCTAGTTGCTCCTCGCCTCATCTCTTTGCTTCTAGCCACATCTAGTTGCTCCTCGCCTCATCTCTTTGCTTCTAGCCACATCTAGTTGCTCCTCGCCTCATCTCGTTGCTCCTCGCCTCATCTCGTTGCGCCTCGTCTCATTTCACCTATTCTCGTTGTTCCTCGTCTCATCTAGTTGCTCATCTCTCGCAGCTCTCTTCATACATCGCTTCTCCCCACATAATAATCTTGTTGCTGTCCATCTAATCGCCTCGTCTTAGTTCTCACCGTTCCATCTCGTTACAGCCCAACTCATTCCACTTGCTTTCTCATCTCGCTGCTGCCCGCATGATCCGGCTGCTAACAACCCTCCACAGGTGACTTCTGTTCGCTCTCTTCCGCGCTACTCTTGCATTTCCATGGAGATTTTACAATTCTCGCATCAATCTACCACTCACTACCCATCTCATATCGCTCATGTGCTTTTTTCGCGTGTCAACTCGTTCCTCTGCGCCTCATTTTACTTCTTCTGGAGGTAACGCGTCTGCCGCCCTGCGTCGCGAGAAGCTTTTATTCAACTTCAATATTGTGAGAAAAAGACCAATTCGTTTTCGAAATAAATAAATAAATAAATATAAATAAATATATAAATAAATAAATATATAAATAAATAAATATACAAATAAATAAACATACAAATAAATAAAAATACAAATAAATAAATATACAAATAAATAAATATACAAATAAATAAGTAAACATTATAAATTAAGTGGAGTATTATTGTTTTACACGTAGAACATTTTTCATTAGATTCATACTTAAAGAACTGCTATAAAAACACAAAATAAATCGTTATTGAATTTAATATCCTCTTTCGGCCCCGTTCAGACAGCCGTGCGTCGCGGCGGAGACAGCAGCGGGCCGCCTCCGCGCGCACAGAGGCGACATTGTGCGGGGTGCGCCTGCTGACCCGCTAGCGGTGCTCCGGGCCCCTGTGCCCCGTGGGCGCCCGCCGGCCGCGCGGAATGCGGCGGAGGCGGAGGCGGAGGTGGCCGATCGCGGATTTGAATTTTGGCCTCCGCAAGTCATGCGGGAGAGCAGGTCAATGCTCTCCAAGTGTCGTACGAAGCGGGCTGTTAAAAACTTTCGGAGGGATTTTGAACGACCGAAATGAACGCAGGTCACGTTAGTTGTAAAGCACGTGCAATGATTTGTTCTGTAATGTGCAATATAGGATCATATTCTGAAGAGAATACTACGATCAGACCATTTATACTTTCTTATCACTTGAAGTGAATAAATTTTTTAAAAAATCAAAGGAAATAAATTCATACATTGACACGTAAACGAAACAAACAACAGTGAAGCTATTTTTTATTAGTTAAGCACTGAGTACTTGTTCATACTTTCTTTAAACTAAACAAGCACAATCATCTTTTGTATTATTGATGATCAGACTACATCGACAAACAACAAGCCATTTGATCATATGAAATTCGTCAGGAAATTTTGCGAAGTAAAAGAGAAAAGAGATGAAACATATAATGAAAAAATATCTAGTTTTTTTACGTGTGCTAAAAATAAAGTGAATTGTTTGAACAGAGAATTGGATAAGAAAAAATATGTTATGTTTGTCTGATTTCGTAACACACATTGGCATTCTACCAAACCGAGCGTTTCTTGATTTAAATATTACACAACAGCTGTAGCCACACAGCACACGGCAAGTTGATAACCGAACAAGCACATAAACAGCACACGAACGTGACGAAAATACCGCAGGGCCCAACGCGAAGGGTTCAATGCACCCGACCGTCGCGCCCGCCGCCTCGGAAACGCGACTGCTGCGCTAAGAGGAAATAAAACAGGAGCCGCGCCGCGTGAAAATTGCCGGGCGTGGGTCAGCCGGCAGCCCCGTTAGCCAGCGCGGAAGCGCGCTCTCGTCCAAGGCCTCTCAAGGCCTTTTGCCGGCCACGACGCCGCGCGGGCGGACACACTGGCTCACTTCCCCGCAAGCGGCGCCCACTGCTTTCGCCCTTGCCAACAGCCTGCGCTTCGACATTACATTGAATTTACTTTTTGTGTGATAAGTATTACGTTTATTTTAAAGCTGAGACTTGAATGTGAGATGCATACTGAAGCGTTTCCGGCTATCGTGCTTGTAGTGTGACGAGCTGTGATTGAGAGCTTTCTATTTACATTCGTGACAGTTTTCTTTCACTGATTGTGAGAATTAAATAGAGATGTTAAATTAAAATATTTCCCGGACTCGCGTACGTGCATATACATCAGCGAAACTCTTCGACTTCTGCATAGGAATGTTTTCACAGGAGCCATTAGTACTTTACGAAGAGGCGTGGCTCAACAACTGTCGCGGCGGAGGGATACTTCTCTGAATTACATGTGATTGATTCATTTTTTTATGTTTCTGGGCGCTTCAACTGCTTTGGTCGTTAGTCCCGTTAGTGAAGTGCATGTTTTTTCTCGGGAGATGGCGGTCTTCCCCCGCTGGTTGGCGAGATCCGGCGCCGACCTACCGTCGGCTAGTGGGGTTTCCCCCTAACCAGGACTCTCCCACCAGCGGGGCACCGCCCCAGCCAGGACAAGCACTAAGCTCCTGACCGGTCTCCCGGAATATGTGGTAGTGTAGTGCATGTTAGTGTCAGTGTGTGTGTAGGGGGAGAGGATAGGACAAGGAATGGGAAGGACAGATCGCGCGCGGTCCGTGGCCCGTTTGATAGGGTACTGCTCCGGCATTCGCCTGGTGTTGATCGGAGAAACCACGGAAAACTACCCATCAGAGCAGCCGGCCGCTAGAATTCTCCTCCAGACAGCGACTGAATTCTACCTAGCTGAAAAGCTAGTGTCGAAAATCCTGCCGCCGTGAGGACTCGAACCTAGGACCTCCCGGTCAGAGGCGCTGCAGTGAATTACATGTGATGTTCACTTGTTTAGCGAACTGTCACTTTGGCTCATTCTTAGGAAAATCCTTCCATAGGCTTTGGACCGCTGGGTTGGCCTAGGGTGAAGCACCGCGGCGCGGTGCGTGTGGTGCGCGAGGGGTAGCCGTCAGGCCACTTTTCCCGCACGCAACACGCGGCGGCGCGGGCGGGCGGCGGGCGGCGGCCGCCGTTAGCGCCGGAAGTGGAGCGGATCCCGTGGCACGACCACCGCCGCCACCACCGCCCACAGCTGGCGCTCGCGTGTGATACACTGAGGAGAGCAACCTCAACGGCCGCCGCCACTTCATTTCCTCTCACCCCGCAGCCCGCCAAGCACCGAGCTGGAGCAGAGGAGAAATGATAACTACTGAAGGCATTCCACAAACAGTTCCGAGTGTATTAATATTGGTATTGGGTAGATTGGTGGTTGCCCATGCAATACCGCACAGTGAGGACTTCCTGACAACTGAGAGCCGTATTATTAAGCTCTGCCAGCAGAGCTCTTAGGGGCCTGCCCTCTGGGGGCTTGCTAGGAGTTCAAGGGGCGACTGGAATTGGTTGGGGGCTGTTCATAAATTGCAAAGCCGAACACTGGCAGCCTGCTAGGCCTGGCAGAGGTTTATAAATACGGGCCTGAATCTAGTACAATGGCGGATTCGGAGGCGCACTACTCTCTCGGCTGCATCTAGTGTCTAGAAGTGGGGAAGCAGCAACCATGGATTCGTAGGCTTCCGCGCCCGGAGTCATTGTATTCTTGGCTGACCGAGGTGAGCCGCGTCTTGGTCGATGTAGCTGACGTTTCGGCCATCTCGGACCCGGGCAGCCGACAACACAAGCAGCGACAGACCACCCGCGTGCGCGGCGGCGCCATGTCGCGCACCTCGACGCACAGAGCGGAAATGCACCGCGACGCAGGGGGCGAACTGACGCGGAGAATATCGCAGATCGTCCCCCAGAGTAGGCCTTGGTATTTTACGCGTTTCTGGCGCGCGGGCGCGGCAAGTGCTAAGAGTCCGTCGGTTGTTTGTCTTATCAGTTCAACCAACCAGCTCAGTTCGCTTATTAGCGTCTGTTGGTGGTCTTTTCGGAGCATGTCACCGTTTCCCTGCATACGGCTGTTTCCGAGAAAAAAAACAAAGGATTGGCGAGGCCGGAACGTTTAAAGCAGAGTGGGAGTGAGCTTTATTTTTTCACCTCCTAATGACAGGAAGAATTGTTTCATATGAATCGTTGCTGTTATTTTTAAAAACAATCTTTCGCGTCAACGTCATTACAAACGCAAGAGCAAGGATAAATATAATGGCTTTCAGGGAGACGATCGTCAGCCCAACTACTCGAAGTGCTGACGAGCGGCGACTTCCCTTGCGTGTCTTGGGGTTAGTGCGCGCTGGCGTCTACCACTGCCCTAGGGAGTTTGGTATTCCCCAATGGAAAATTATTAATTTATCCTTGCCTGGGTCTCAGTATTTAATTCGTAAAAATTGTAGTTGACCTTTTTTCAAAATCTATCTTTAAGAAACAGATATCATTCAGGATAAAAATCTATATATTCATAATTGTAGTTGTATGAAGCCGAATGCATCATTGTCTAAAACGTCCTTTACACTATACAACAACAAAATTTAATCAAAAACAGTGGTATTTTTTTTTGTAAAATGTCCTAGTCATGTAAAGTCCTCCCCCCAAAAAATTAAAATATCGGTTTTTAAATCAAGGGATTGTGATGTGAGCCAGATAGATTGGTGAATATCAATTTTGGAGAAAATCGGCTGAACGGCTAGCGTACTTCGCAGACCGGCGGACAGACAGACAGGCAGACGTTTTCCCATCAATCAATTTTTCGCTAACAAGGATCCACGAAATATGGCTTCTGGCTACACCATGTGTTAGAGGATATTTCTCTAAATTTAGCAACTGGATTTATCCACTTTCTCGTTACCAGGACCCTGTAATAAGACTTTTTCTGCGGAAAATTACCATTTTTCGCGCAGAAGTACATAACTTTCTCTCTTCTCAGTAGCGAGAAAGTAAAAAGACGAAAGACACATTCCCAAGAGTGTACGTCGGAATTAAAGAAGACAGAATGCACCCTTCTAAAACGAACTTCCTTCTGCGTCGTGCAACAGTCTTGTGTGGGCTGAAAGGGGAGGCGAGGCATGTCAGGTAGAGAGATGTCAGTGCATGCCAGGTAGAGAGATGTCAGTGGTTTGGCTGTCATACTGCGACCTCCTCCAAGGCGAATTCTCCCGACGAAGGTCGCAGTTTAATGACTGTTGCAACACAGCCGCGAATGCAGCTTCTCTCGAATAGCAAGGGATTTCAACCTTACACAATTTCTTTTTCTAGACCCAGAACCCTTTCCTGTAAAGAAAATTTTAAACACAAACAAATGAATCTTGTATTTTTGAGACCTTAAAACTAGAACAATGAATAAAGTTTCTATTAACTAAGTGACCATAAATATACTAAAAACACAAGGTAGGATTTTCAACACTTAATTACTACTTGTATACGGATTGAGATCACGCTGGCTGGCAGAAATAAAAGTAGAGACGAAACGGAAGCGAAAAAGACAGGTGCCTGTACAAAGAGTTCAAGTGAACACAAGGGGAAAGTCTGCCTGCAAGTTAACGCAAACGACACGTGCATCTCACAGATTGCAGTTTCTATTACCATTGAGATTTGTCACCGCACAAAAATGCCTGTATAGACAGAGTACATGGCAAACGGGTAACCGGAACTTCAGAGGCTAGTTTCTAAACAAGAACACGTTATTACATACTAGTTACTTCAACAATATTTTCAGAGAGTTTTCTTCATTTAGTAACTAGCTCTGAAATTTGATAACAGTAACAATTTATTGAATAATTTTGATCAAATGTATCACCCAAAAATCAAGCATATAAATAAGTCAAGAATCATTAAGTTATCTCAGATGAGTAATCACAATGAGAGAATAGTTGTCCGCACCTGGTTTTGATTTCTGAAGGCAGCTGTTGCTGACAACCTTGGTACCACATGAAAAATGAAATGTATCAGCATAACTTTTCAGATGAACTAAAAATTCAGCAACTCACGACTATTAATACCAAAACAGCCTTTCTAAGAACGGCAACTTATGGTGATGAGATGATACAACCATTTCCAGCCGTACTCTTGCGTTCAACTTCCACATTATTCCTGTATGAAATGAATATATTTTTCAAATCCAGGTTCCACCTCGAAGAGAAACTCGACCAAAGTAATCACCTCTGCCAAGATGACCCAGTTCCGCTATGCCAAGTCATCATGATTCGGTTCACATTTTCAACACACAAGTTACACGGTATCATTGAGAGCCTGGGCGGGTACTTCTTACCTTTGCGCTGACCATAAAATATCTCAACTGGCGGCAGAACCCTTGGCGCGGACAAATGAGATAAAAAAAGAGAAAGCCGAAGAAAGATGGCACGACTTCACGCAGGACGTTCGCAGGTGTTTTCCAATTGAAAGCATTGCAATGTAGCAACGTTTACTCAAGGGTCCCTAAAGAGTCAGCATGAGTTCAAAAGAGGGAACCCAGTTTGTTGTGGGATAGATGAAAAGTTCGAGACCTTGAGTTTGTTTCTGTAGAAACACAAGTGTTTGCACTAAAAAAGTGAAAAGAAAGAAATATGAAAATGTCCTCAGTTGTAGAAAATATTATTAAATAAGTACAAACGCTTTTTCTCCCTTTTTTTATCTTTTAGTGATTTCGGGTGAGTTATTCCTTAATATAATTTTTCTTGATTTATGCAATATAATTAGATTAAATTAAATTAAGATTTCTTAAGACTATTATTTGATCGTAATTCATCTAGTATCATACTATACACACTTAGTGACAGTGGAAAAATGATTTGAAAGTGTAGTAAACACTATAAACGTCTTTTAACACAATCAACATAAAAAAAGAATGAAAAAGGAGGAAAAGATGGAAGAATAAGGATGGAAAGAAGGAAGGAAGAAAGAAAGGAATGAATTATGGCAGGAAGAAAAGAATGAATATGAGGTAATACAAGATTGCATATTTGAGTGAAGAAAGCTGCAATACTTCTCCTATAATACGTACTAACTGGTGAAAGGATTGGGATGAAAAGTAGTTAGATTTGTAACAATTTACAATTCGTGTATTCTGAAATTATAAAGAATATTTAGTTTTATATGCGTGAAAATGACAAAAATAACTGATCATTTGAACAGATGAAAATTCAAAATAAACAGATAAATAAAGCCTGGATTTGTCATAATTAGGATGGAATGGAGTGTAACGAGTATTTACCAGCAAGTGTTTTGTTATCATCCAAGAGAGGTAATAGTGACGTAATGGTGGGACATTGACATAAGAAAGGGAAAGATTAATCCCCAAGCACAACGAACAGGGCCTCGCGGAGGATTACGGGGGCAGCGGGGTGAGAAAGAGGAAGATAGAGGTGGAAAGGCGAGAAAGGAGAAGGAAGGCAACAGCGGGAGGGGGAGGCGGTGAGCGAAAACGCGGGAAGAAACAAGGAGGAAGGAGCACAGAATAGAGGACAGATGCGAGCGGGGAGGAGAGAGAGAGAGAGAGAGAGAGAGAGAGAGAGAGAGAGAGAGGAGAGAGAGAGAGAGAGAGAGAGAGGGAAGTCGGGGATAGCGAAGACGGCAGGGAGGAAGGAAGAAGAGGAAGCAGGAGGGATGAGGAGGGAGAAAATGGAGAAGGAAAAAGTAGAAGGGAGGAGGAGGAAACGGTGAAGAGGATGGGGAAGGGGAGGGCGGCCAAACCGAGGGAAGGGAGGACGGTCAGGGCGGCAGCGTGGCGGGGAGCGAGGCGGCGGTCACCACGGTGGCGAGCGACGGTGAGTCAGCGCGGTGTGGCGTGTGGCGCGGGAGGGGGTAGCGACCGCTCGCCGCGAGGCACTGCGGCTGGTGGCCGCCTCCTCTCCCCCCGCCCCGCGAGGTCCTTATCGCCCGCTCGAGACCCGGCGGCGCTTTCTTCTGGGCGAGAAACTCGCGCGCGCGGGCGCTCCGGCGGTCCCGTCCCAGCCTCGCCCCCACCACCCGGTCGCGGCCCGCGCGCACTGGGTTAGGAGACGCCACCTCTGACCCCATAACAGCTAGGTGATATTTATTTATTATAATTTAAATATTTTTTTATTAATTATTGGTAATAATATTATGATTAATTATATATTGATTTTTGTTAATATCATATTAACTATTAATAACTATTAATTATGAAATGTTTTATTAGTTATATAATTATTAGTATTATGGCACCAACGAAGCAGATATTAGCTTAAATTTGAACACTTCCATTTCGCATCCCCTAGTTAATTTCAGAATATTAATTTTCATTCATTCGCGCGTAATACTTAAGTTCTAAGGAAAATCTAGAAAGGTACATCGCTTGAAAACATGGACAGCTGAGAATAGAAGTGAAGAATACGAGAAGAAAAGGGATAAGTAAGACAAGTTGAACAAAAATGCAGTTTAGAGATGGTGATGACGGGCAGTATGAAGCAGAAATGAGCAGAAAACAGAAAAAATATAGCGCTATTTTGGGTGATAGGGCATGATGAAGAATAGTGGAAAATATATTTAAACAAATAAATAAATAAACAGAGCCGACAGTTCAGAGAAATTTATTGTATATAGTGTCGTATTCAATAGCTTAGGGGCAATCATAGTAACCAAATGGAGCTTAGAGGAATAAAATCGTCAAAATTATAGGGTTATAATATACAAATAGGTGAAGGAAAATCCATGCCATTCAAGCAATTATGAAAATATTCGAACTTCTCAAAATTAGTGGACATTCAGTTGTGAGCCGAGTGTCGTGTGTGGCAGCTGGAAGGTGTTTAACCATTCACCCCATTGTTTAGATCTGACCCCCCCCCCCCCCAGTGTCTTCCATATTTTTTTACACGTCAAGAAATTTGTGACCGGTCAACCCTACGCAAATCACACTGACGTAGAGTTGCAAGTAGCTGTCAAACACTGGTACCGATCCCACGCGACATACTTCTACGACACAAGGATACAAATGTTGACCTCACGGTATGACAAACATCTCAATTCTGATGGTGATTATGGGGGAAAATATTGCAACATGAGCTGAAACTGCTACAAAAAAGTTTTTTCTTGAAATTTGTGTTTTCTTTTTGTTGACGACCTAGGGAAAATTACTTTCTGGATGCGCCTGGTACAACCTCGCAATAATATAACAAATGCTATTTTTCCATTTTCATAGGTAATATTTTATGAGCAGGGTCATAAAATATTACATTTGAAAATGAAAGGATTGAATATTACATTTGAAAATGAAATTATACAGCAGGGTCATAGGAGAACACGAGTGAACGAAAAACGACGTGTACTCCTAGCGATTTGAGAAAATAAAATAGAAAGTTAGTTAACGAAAAAATGTTATTTATGCAGCTTATCTTAAATAAAACTGGATCAGCTTCCTCCAGTTCTTCCGAGAACCTTCTGGCTACGTGCTACCCTTTGGCAGCTGCAATGCAAACGCGAGGAAAGGGCGGCACCGCGGCGTGGAGGGCGGGCGGGCGGGCTGGCTCTCGCCGTTTCGTCATAGCTGAATGGAACCTGCCAATGGGGCATGAGATTACCAGCTCACCGCATTGTACCTGAGGAACCGGCTTGGAGCCCCGGCGCGGGTGCCGCCGCGCTTTCTCCCTGGTCCAACCTTCCAAGGCTGCCGTCCTCGCCACCACTGCCCGCCTGCCCCGCCCACCCCACCCCACCCCCGCAAGGTCGTGCCGCTCCGCCCCGCACCAGCACCCCCGCACGGCCATCGCCACCGGTCGCCGCGGCCTCCACAGCAGTGCTGCCAGGTTAAGGGTTTCCCCCCCTAAATTTAGTGTTTTTATTTGGTTTTTGGTGGATGTTTTACGGAGCAAATTTATTTGGTGGTTTTATTGAGTTTTTGTTGAGTTTTTTAAGTGTTTAATTTTTAACACTTAAAAAAATTAAACTAATTTTAACTAACTTAAACTATTTTCTAAAATTTTTAATACCTATTCTAATAGTTCCACATGACTATTGCAGGTATATTCATTCAAAAACACCTATGCATAGTTAGAAACGCTAATACGCATGTAGGATCATTTGAATGAATTCTTTTCGAGGTTATTTGTCACAACCAATGATTGATAAAGATAACTGTGTATTTTATAAAAAGGAATGAATCGCAGCAAAAAAAACAACAAATAATGGAAACAACTATTTTGGTTCAAGGAAAATTTTTACAAAGAGGTATTATTAGGACCTATGTTTTGTCTGTCATTAGAAGGATGAGTCAAAGATACCTCTTTCTTTTTGTAACTCGAACGATGTGAAACTCCTTAAACAAAACTTATACAATGTGTGTATTTATGTACGGTATTATGTGCATGGTGTTTATATGAATAACATATCAATGTAGGTGTTTACTGTAAAATTTTATTATCATCATATTCAATAAATATTTTTCGTATTTCTTTAATTTCCTTACTTCCCCATATCTTTTAAACATGAAATAATAATTTTCAGAATTTGGAGTTTTTTTTGTCGTTTTGGTGGTTTTCGTAGCGCTAACTAGAGTGAAATGCTTAAGTCCTCCTGGCAACACTGCTCAGAAGTCCACGCGACGCATTCCACAGTTCAAATTGAACGAGATCTCTATGTTCTTATCTGTTCCCTGCGGTGAGAGTTCCTTCGGGGGAAAAGTAAATGTCTACTTAGACCTCGTTCATAAAGGAAATGAAAGTTGCCCGGGTCGAAGGATGCCAACCACAATATTAAGATGGCCCATCTGATGCTTCACCTTCCGAGTGAGAATGTGAGTAGAAGTCGATTGGCTCCGACGAATTGCTCGATTAGAACGCGTTCGTATCTCCCAGCGATGAAATTAGCAGAGAATTGTTTGTTGCTCAATAAACCAACGTGGAATTTCCTGACAAACACACCAGATGTAACTTCGGAGTGTCATATTTCAGGTATTTGCGTTGTACACAAAAGTACTTTAGAAACGACTGTGAAGAGCACTTTCGAATAGCCATTTTAAGTACAGCATCACAGAAACTAATTGATGTTTACATATTTACCTCCTCTTGATTTACATACGTGACTTCTTTACCGATTTTCAGCACGTTTGCAATGATTTACGACTTTGCGCTCCATTAAAGAAAAAAACAACAACTTATTCTCCGGTGCATTAACAGTTCCCTTTCCGTGTTTTTGCGTTATTCTTGAAAACTCCACAGGAAGGCAACGCCGCGGAACATCACTTACTGCTCGTGGCTTTCTCTGCCTCCAGGCCGCAGACAATGGGGCTCCTCTTCTGCAAAAAACCTTCACCAACAACGAACACCTTCTCGGCGGTTCATTACACGAATGCGCCAGTCCGTATGCTTTCCAGGCTAAATTACTTTCTCTGTTCACCTTCCTTTTGTGACCGCCGCCCACCGTGTTTGAACGGAGGCTCTTTAGGGCGGGGCGGGGTCGGTGGCAGTGGGGCATCGCCCGTGGGCGATGGCGGGTTTGGGGGCGATGGAGTGCGGCAGACGGCAGAGAGATAGTAGGCGTTGGGGGACAGTGGCCCCGAAATGTGACCTCACTAGTTAGAGCTGGCACGGAAGCTTCAGTTGGTTGGTGTGAATGCACATTCAACGCCTTCATTTGGGTTTAGATTTCTTATAAGTTACAACTGTTCTATTGTGAGAGCTCATGTGTTATACTGTTCCATTGAGTCACTTAGTAGTTAAGTTATATAAGTACCATTAAGTGATTACATGGTAAGTTATAACTGTTCCATTATCTAAGCTTGTGTGTTGCGGTTTGTAAAGCACGTTATTAAATTTTTGAAGAACCCAGGAGAATCTTTGTGGCAGTAGTAAAAATCTGGACACAGTAAATGATGCAGAAACAAAGAGAAGAACCAATGGGTGCGTAGGAGTTTGTTTGGGCAGGTGAATGGGTGGGCACACAGATACACCGGAAGGCAGAAATGAGTGTCTCGAGGGCAGGGAGAGCTAGAGAAGTTAAAAGCCAGGCATGTGAGTGGAAGGAGAGCTTGCAGGTAAGTCGTTAACAAGCAAACGCACAAAATGTAGTGGGCGCCGGCTGGGGCGGTTTGCGAAAGAGGTCGCGGGAGGCAGGGTCTTGGCCAAGGGAAGGAGCGGCGAGGAACGGGGATGTGATAATTGATCGATTAGCGATTCCGGGCACGTCAACTACGGATGGTCCCGTAAGTGTAGTGCGTGTTTTTGCTCCGGAGGTGGCGATGGTATTCTCCCAATGGATGGCCAGATCCGGCGCCGACCTACCGACGGCTAGCGGGGATTTCCTCAACCAGTAATCTCCCACCAGCGATGAACTGCCCCAACCGGGACAAGCTCGCACACCGATCTCCCGGTCAATCTTCCGACCGATCTCCCGGCACGTGTGGTAGTGAAGTATATGTAAATATAAGGGGTGTATGTGAGTAAGGTGTGAGAATATAAGGAAGAGGAAGGAAAGATCGCGCGCGTTCTGTGGCCCGTTTGTCAGGGTACTGCTCCGGCATTTGCCTGGTATTGATCGCAAAAAAAAACACGGGAAACTACCGTTCAAAGCATCCGGCTGCTACAATTCTCCTCCGGACAGCGTTTGAATTCGATCTAGCTATGTAGCTAGTGTCGAAAATCCTGCTACCGTCGGACTCTAACCTAAAACCTCCCGGTCAAAGGCACTGCAGTGACATCAGTTGATGCCCTGAACCACCCCTGCCGGTGGGGGTGTGATAACAAAAGGGGGCGTGGCGGGGGTAAAAGTACAGCATATAACGGGGGCACGGGGTGAAGTGGGAGCATGGAGTATGTGGGAGCGTGGCGTAAGAGGCGACGTGACGTGAACCGGGGACGTGATTTGGGCCGAGAACGTGGGCCGGGGACGGGACGTGGGTCGATGACGTGACGTACAGCGTGGGGGGGGGGGCAAAAGCGGACTTGCGGGCTAGACGCAGAGGCGCTCCAAGAAGCGGGTAGCTAAGGGGTCAGCAACAGACCGAGTGATAGCGGCCGGCACCAGCGATAGGTTCCCGCCACCCGCGCCGACGCGGCATCCGGGTCGAGCCCAGGTGGCGCCTCGATTAGCACATTGTTTGGAGAGCAAACAGCGGCGACGCCTGCCTGGCGACGCCCGCGGCTCCACCGGCGGCCGCTCACCTCCCGCTCGCCCCTTTGCTGCGGAGGCGATTCAGAGGCACGGCGACCCAAATGCTTCTAAAGACAATGCCCACGTCTATTTTACTGGACGCCTTTGTTAGAACTAAAATCCTTTCATAAATAACTTCGGTCGCAGATGTGACTCAATGAACATCATTCTGTGCACTTTCAGCGATATAATTACGATGTTCTTTGAATGGTTAAAAACAATTTTCCAGTAGTTTTTCGTGGTTTCTCCGAGAAAAACCAGCGAACCCGAACAAATGAGCCACGGACCGCGCGCGATCTTTTCTTCCTCTATCTTGTCCTATCCTCCTTCCTTATATCCACTTACACCTACAAGACTTACATTACCACACAATTCGGGAGCTCAGTCGAGACCTTAGAGCTTGCCTCGGTTAGGGTGGTGCCTCACTGAGGGGATATACCGGGAATGGCGAATCCCCCGCAAACCGTCGTGTAGGTCGGCACCGGATCTTACCATCCGGGGGGTTGAGAAATCACCACCACCTTTCGGGATAAATTATTCGGCACACTAACGAGACTCATATCCATAATAATTGACGTGCACGGCTACATATTAATCAATCAATCGTAGTCCGAATTTTGGGACCATGCCACCCGATCTCACCACGGCTGCAACAACTTTAGCCTATAATCGCATAACCGCCCCAAAAGTGCGCCAGACCTTTCGCGGGCGATCGACCCACCTGCCGGGTTACACAAACCCCGTGCCGCGCCGCGCCGTGCCGGTCGGGCCCCGCGGGCGAGCGGGCGAGTGGGCAAGCGAGCGACCGCACCGGGACTCGAGAGGCGGACTCCAATTACTCGGCGGCTCGTTATTCCGCGCCGTAGAAAGTGGCGATCGCGCTGCAGACCCACGCTCCGGGCCCGGCACGCCACGGAACCTCCCTGGCACCTGCTCGCCGACCGACAGACAAAGGTTGCTTTTCAAGGAACGGGAGGACTCCGGAGTTTCAAAACACCAACATATTCCTTATGCCTCGTATTTCATCGACATGCTAGCACAAACACCGCGAATCGCTGTCGCCAGTCACTTGTTTTATTTGGCAACTCGTTTGACAAACACACTCGTGCGTTACACTCTTCCAACCCGTACAATGATCAAGCTACATTAATATTATTAGTATAGGCTCTGAGGAGAGAAGGAGACGGGGGAGGAGGAGAAGGAGAAGGAGGAGGAGGAGACGGGGGAGGAGGAGAAGGAGAAGGAGAAGAAGGAGACGGAGGATAAGGCGGAGACGCAGACGAAGGAGGAGGACGAGTCGAACAAGAAGAATAAGAAAAAAGAGGACGAAGAAGGGGAAGAAGTAAAGGTCAAAGAGGTTTTGACTTGGCTTGTGTCTTCTATATTCATAAAATGAATCATGTAATCTGACACGAAAGCAATGATTCACAGACACAGTGAGTAGGATACATAAGAGAAAAATAACTTTCGTTAGGAGAAGAAAATTAATCGCTGACATCTTCAAGAACTTCCTGATGGTTTTCGTGAGGAGTTAATCTCCTATTGAATTGAGGTGGTGCGTGGACAGGGGGCAAAATACTTCGAATATTCGGCGTGTACTCTTACAGGAGAATGTTGAGAAGACCTTCAACCTAATGGAACACAATGAAATGTAGAGATAAATAGTAAATGGATTAAACACACTCCACGACAAGACGGTTTCTTAATAATTATGAAAAGAAGGTAATATTTGCAGAATAAAGAGCTGTGGAGAGCAACCAAAGCAAACAACTTACAGCTTAAGAACCTGAAGATTATTGAACAAGAGATTTAAATGGACATTTATTAACAAGAGAGGACAGATGTAGCTCTCTTCTTATGATATGAAATATTTTAAATTTAACACACAATAACTCGTATTTCACGTATTGAGATCGATGAAGATTGTCTTATTCTCTAATGTTATTCTCATTAAACATGTTAACTTACGGTATCGCATTCCTTAGAATGAATGATAATGATAATGATAATAATAATAATAATAATAATAATAATAATAATAATGGTAAATGCAACCTCAAGAAATTACTGTGCTTGGTAAATGTTGAATCACTACTTGATTTTTTGTTTATAAAATTAATGGAACTAAAAAAACAAACTTGTTTGCAAGCAATGTATTTCTGTAAGATCTTTCGTTACAGGATAGAAAATGGGGTAAACAGGTTATTAAGAAAACCGGCAATGCGATGAATGCTCCAATTTCAATAACAAGACATTCTCGCGATAGTCTTGAACAGGGTTTCATTTCTTTCAAGTTCAGCGGGCACAAAAAATTCCATAAGAAGAACACAGCGTTTTGGACGGTCCGTGAAACACAAGCGACGAAACAAAAATACGCTGGAGGAAACACGTTCTGTAAGCCATTCGGGGGGAGAAACTTGCCTTGATATCCATAATAGAAAACTTGGGGAACTCTGATTTTGTTGCTTTTGAATGATGAATGAGATGATAACTCGACAAAAATGCGATTACAGATTTCACCAGTGCCCCACATTCTTCAAAAAATAAATAAATTTCAATATATCACTATTCTTAATCAATTAAGTCTTAACACGTGTGGTTGAGAATTCTATAAATTGGCTAATTGATCGTTTCTGTAGTTTCCTCCGATCATTATCAGGCTGATGCCAGAACAGCGTTAAATATTACAGTTTTTTTCTTACCGCGCGAAGCACTAAGTGTTTACCACTTTTGTCCTCCGCGCTAACTCGAACTCGAAGTTATAGCGGAGCTCACTATTTCCCCGGTTTTAACAGCGACTTATAGCGTATGTTAATCTATCAATCGGTTGTGTTAAATGGAATTTGTTCCCAATCGTGGCGACAGGGTGCAGCTAACTCGGTATTCCCATGATGCAACATGTTGGCATTACTCTGTATACATAATTATCTATACAATTATATTAGTTAGAGTTATTTAATAATGTAATTTTTATGTAATGATTGAGTTACAAATACAGATCAGTAATTGGCGGGCAGCTCTAGTCGAAATAGGAATCAAGATGTTGCAGCACGGGTGGAATTAAACCACAACACGGAATTTCTTTCATTTCGGCTTAAATGTTGTGCAAAACCTCTTTCACGACTTCATCCGCCATTGGTCACGTGATTGATGTACACTACGCTAAGCAAAAAGTCTCATGGATAACGGACTGTGCTCTATTCTTCCTTCCCCAATCACGTCCTGACTCCCACCTTAAAGAGTCCGTGCCACGATCTCGAAAAAGTACGTCAGTGCTCCGAATGGACTGCCAGACGAAGACCCCAATTCGACTGTAGTGACATCCGAAAAAGAATGAAAGAGGACAGCGCGGTCGAAACGAGAAAACGACGCGGAGCCACCATCTTTGCTCTGCCAGAGCAATGGGCTAAAACGATACGATTAATCGAGAATTGATTATTTCAAAGAATGATTAATCAATTAATTGTCGATATTTTGCAGTTGCGATCCATTGCCAATTCGTTTCCAGAGAACTTAGAACGAATCTGTTTAGGGTTTTCTGTCCAACGGTTTTTCATGTGCGTTGCACCAAAACCTTTAAAATGTAGTACTTTATTGCTTTTAATCACACATTTATAATAATAAATAAACAAACATTTTTTACGTACTCGAAATATATTTTTTTACTTTCTCAGATTACTTCATGAGAAGAGAAAGTATTGTAATCGTGCGCCAGAAAATGGCGATTTTTTTTTACACAAAAACTCTTATTGCCGGGCCCTGTAACGAAAAAAGGGATAAATGATCTTGGTTTTTGGGTCCTTGATACCGAAAAATCGATTTACACCGACGCATGTTTGTCCGTATATTATCAATGCTAGCGCCTAAACAGTTCAGCCGATTTATTCAAAA
Source organism: Teleogryllus occipitalis (assembly GCA_011170035.1). Classification (NCBI taxonomy): domain Eukaryota; kingdom Metazoa; phylum Arthropoda; class Insecta; order Orthoptera; family Gryllidae; genus Teleogryllus; species Teleogryllus occipitalis. The sequence continues at coordinate 149,089 of BLKR01009026.1, forward strand.
TTGATCTTCCCCAGAACGATCTACACGAACTCGAAATTCTCCTAATTTGAAACGGATATTTTGATTTTTGGAGATTCTTTACATGAAGCCTCAACATTTTCCCAAACGACTCCAATTATTTAAAAAAAATTAACTTGAAGTTAGAAATAATGCGAGAAAGTACGTCCTGTTGTAGCACCACCGGTTTAAAAACAATTCAATTTTTGTTCTGCTCTGCCGCCGAATGGCGGACGCACTCGTACGTAAAAAGCATCGGCAGCGGCGAAGGTGGAGGTGGAGGTGGAGGTGGAGGTGGAGGAGGTCGGAGTCCTGGCGATGACCATCCGCGCGGAACAGAGCAGACCGCCGACCGCCAGGCGCCGGAAGAGCCGCTGAATCACCGCCTATTTTTAGGCGGCGCGCTGGGCCACTACAGCCGTCGCCGTACTACTCCGTTGGCCGGTGAACGTCCGGCGGCCTCGTGCGCGCCCAGCAAAACAGCGCGTTGTTCGGCGAATCAGCTGAGGAGGACGGAGGGTGGGGGGGGGGAGAGAAGGGGCATGCATGTTTTTATACCTTGCACCTTGACGGGTCTCTGAAATAAATACCAGTAAACAAGGACAAGTAATCCCGTAGATGTGTAGGATCGCTGTTTACTTGTAAAAATAGTACATACGTAAATGTTGCATTGTGTTTTTTCTTATGCATGGGAATACCAGTTCTTTTTCTGGTTATTTTGTCAACTTGTAAAATAGATTTGATGAAACATATTTTAATTAATTCTATTTCAAGTCGTATTTACTCTTCCAGTATTTTCCCTTTTGGGGCGTTTTGGAAAGCATCGTTTCATGACAGAGAAATATACTGAAACACCTAAAAAAAACTTTCTACATAATACACATATGGGCTATTTTATTACGATTTTATCTACATTTCTGGTGTGATTAATAATAAGAATTATTGCACGTTTTGATGTAGTAAAGGCTGTGATAAGTTGAAAGGTCAGAAAATCTTTGATTGCCAAAAGCAGAAACCTGTTTTTGATATGCAATTACATAGAATTAAAAAAGAAAAACATTCCGAAGGCAGCAAGCAACGCATAAACACAACACAATATCATACGAAACAGTAGCTAACATACTAATACCACAGTTATCGCACAGCATCTACGAGGCATTAAGTCACAACAATACCCAACGGCACATTCACCAGTAAAATTAATGCCCGAAAAGTCAAGGGGCATGTTTTTAACCAGCCTCCCGGCAGTCGGATAGGTCGCCCACAAACAAGCCAACGCACCGCCCACTCGCCCGCCCGCGCATTCCGCCCGCGGGCGGTCCGCATCCTTGAACGGGGCGAAGGGCCAAGGGCGCAGCGGCGCGCGGGCGGTCTTGACCTCGGGCGCGCGCTCGAAGGTTGGCGGACTTGCGTCAGCGAATCGGGCACGGCGAGGGGCGGTCGGATCGGATTGAATCGAATCGGATCGGATCGCAGATCTCGGCAAGGCGAGGTGAGCGCGGCCCGCCTTATGCAAGAACGCGCCGAGATGGTCTCTCGACTGTGCGGCGCCGCGTCCGAAAACGAAGCCCTGCGGCACATCGCATTTGCCATCGCCGACGCGCACAATGGCCCATTAGGCAATTACGCCTCGTGGGATGAGACTGAGAGGCGGTGGAGGCGTTGGCTTTGTTGCCGGTGACGGCATGAGAGGTAACAAGAGTGGAAGTGACGGTGGCGGCGGCGATGGTGTTCCTAGATCTGGTGGTGCCATTGGTTGGTGTCTGGGACGTAATGTGGGGTTATAAGTTCGTTCTAGGAATTAGCTGAAGCTATTCTTCCTAGATTTCAGTTATCTAAAACGGTGAATTTTTTAAAATATTTTTTTGTTTACTTGTTGTTTATTCTACATTAAGTCACGTTCTGAACACAAGTGGCACCGAACACAACCTGAATTCTCGTATCATTTTACAATTTTGCAGTTCGTAGAATAGAGTACCTAACTTGAACACCATTATTACACAGCAGTCATTACGCAAAAATCAAAAAGTAACGGTTATAAAGTTATAGTTCTCTTGCGTATTTAGTGTCTCACCAGTACGTCACTCAGTACATCGTATATTGTGCACTCAAAAATAACACTTTCTACACTACTGGTCGTTCATTTCTCAGTAGAGCCAGAAGGGACACTGATGGTAACGGGAGAAGCACGAGTGCTGACAGCGACAGTCGAAAAAGAACAACGTCGCGACCTACGACCTGAAGTAGTGGGCGAGGCGCGCGAGTCCGGAGGATTGGGCGTGGGCGGGGGATTGGGAGCGGCACGTCGTGGCCCACGCCGCCGTGGGCGAGGAGGTCTGCGCGCGCAGCTATTGTTGCGAGAGCTTCCACTCGCTTTCGATATTGAGCGGGAGAGTCTTCTATAAGCATATGCGTGTCACACTGGGCGACTCGCATTGTGTAACAACTCCTAATTAACAGATCGCTGAGGATTATTTGGGGCGATACCACAGTATATATTCGGGTCACTGCCCCGATTAAAAATAAATGTTTATTACTTGCTGGGCAGAAACAACAACGACAATCAGAGCAATTTTTAATCTGAATAATTAGCATCCTTCATCATTCTTGCCAAAACTCTTTGAAACTCCAATTGCACAATGCGTCGATTCGTTTTTGTAATAACAAAATGAATAACATTATAATTAAGAAATCCTTAATTGCAGAGGATTAAGTATATTTGGTCGTAATTGCTCATTTCTCCTTACAAAATCAGAATTTCTAAACGTTTTTTTCGCTTATTTCGTATATTTTATATATTTGATCTTGAATACAGAAAGGTACATAAATTATTACGAAATAAACGAAACGAAAATTATTATTGGATAGGCAAGATTTTAAATGAAAATGAGTTGTTAAATTAAATTCTGAATACGACTTACTTATAGTTCAGAAAATCAAATTTCGTAACTACACGTGTTCATGAAACCAAACGATAACTTGTGTACTTCCCAAATAAGAGTTTTATAAATGTAACAAGGATAATACCGACTCGCGTAGACAAAAATCACTTTTCTAGTAGATTTCAGTCCTATTAGAGTAACGTGATTGACAGTTGTCACGGAAATCCCGAGACGCCAATCCATGCACCACGCTAGACATGTATCTCCAGAATATACGCTATTCGTAGAAGGGCGTTTTTGTGCGGTAAAGCGATGTAGCAATCGACAACTCTCGGTCTTCTCGCATGCACAATTCGAGCTTCGCATCATTTTTGTGCATCTGCGCATGCGCAGGAGATCGAGATTGCAGTCTCCCGTAGGCTATGCCGTGCAAAAACTCCCTATTTGAAAAGGGCCACAATTCCAAAGAAAAAGCACGAGGTCAGACCGGATTCAACCACCCGCGCCGGAAGTGGGTAACGTGGTTGCGCGGCGTGAGCCGTCGCAGGCGCCCCGTGCGCATGCGCACAATGGAGTCCGAGCGAGGAGCGTTCCACGGCGCGGGGCAGCGCGACAGATGAAACAGGGGTATGTGGCTCAGGGCATCAATTGATGTAACTGCAGTGTCTCTGACCGGGAGTTTCTAGGTTCGAGTCCCGACAACGGCAGGATTTTCGACACTACCTAGACAAGGTCGAATTTAGTTGCTGTCTGGAGGAAAATGCCAGCGGCCGGTAGCTCTGATCGGCAGTTTTCTGTGATTTCTCCTATCGATACCAGGCGAATGCCGGAGTAGTACCCTAACAAACGGGCCACGGACCGGGCGCGATTCCTCTTCCTTGCCCTATCCTCACCCCTTACAAACATACTTACACTAACACACAAGATGGGAGACCGGTCGGGAATTTAGAGCTTTTCCCGGTTGGGGGCGGTGCCCCGCTGGTGGGAGATACCTGGTTAGCGAAAACCCCGCTAAACGACGGGAAGGTCGGGGACGGAGCTCACCATTCAGCGGGGGAAGAACACCGTCACCTCCCGAGGAAGAAAATGCACTCCACTTACGGGACTAATGACCTTAGCAGTTGACGCGCCAGGAATCTCTTATCAATCAAGCAATCAAAAAAGCGACGGACGAAGAAGGCACACAGGCATACAGCGTGGTCACGACACGCGAATCACTACTCCCCGAGCGTAATTTTACACAGCGTTCACCCTTTTGTCGCTTCATCCGGGAAGTGATGATGTGCCATTGTAAGTTTTTAGGAGCGTTTATGGGAGAGCGACAACCTTGCGATTTCCTGAAGCGAGTTTGGAGACGTCTGGCCCGGAAAGTTTTGAGACCAACAGGGAGAATGCGAAGAAGTACGTATTGTAACAAAACTAACGATTGCATTTTTTGACCTCAATTCCCTTCTGAGAAGCAATCACTCTAATAACAAAGGAATATGCATAATAAACAGGGTTAGCGGAGGCTGGATGTATTCCAATTTTCTCTGGGTGGCTTCCTGGAAATATTTCCCGCATCGATAGAGGTGATTACTCTAAATGGATACGTGAGAACATTTCGTTACATTCGTACTGAAAGTTGTCAGGTACAAACTCATTGATTCTTGAACGTCTCTCTCATCAAATCGTAACCGCTGGTTAACGACCTGATTCGTTTTCTCGGAAGACTCGCAAGCTACTAACATACAAATATCTCAGAGAAAATTATGACGTTTTCTTGCAAATACATAAACTGAGCTGTCAAGAATTAATTTTTGTCCATCTTATCTGAAAAACATATTGGTTAAACTATCAGACTGCTCGACGAATTAAACAGCAGAAACGTTTAGCAGAAAAAAGGAAACTTGCTATATTACATTCTTATTCAAATGACATCTTTTTTGGCTCCAGAAGAATTCTCGAGTTTTGCGAGTTCGCAGCAGTACATTCACAGCACTATTGGAGCCTTTACAGCTCGTGGGAGAATGCCCTTAAACCTATAAACCTGTCTTACGAATGTCAGAGATGATCGGAATAGAAGAATCACGTGTGGCACGAAAACCTATTTTTGAAGGTGTCAATCTGCCACGCATCCAGAATCTTTCGGTAGATACCAAGGGAACATTTTGAGAAACTGTCTTCTAGAATTCTCATTCTGGCATATCCAGACCAACTGGTATCGAAAATACTTCATCGCCGAGTCTCTAACCTAGAATCTGACAATATATGAAGCTTCGACTGCAGACTTGCCACTACACTGGCTATCGTATTCGGTTAATTGAACGATTAGCTACCGCAAGCTGGTTCGATAACCCATGACATATGAGCCCAAGGTACCGTTTTCTGTCGTAGCATGGTGCGCATTCCCAGTGCGCCATGAACCAAACCTGAACAACAATCCCTCCGCTAATTACTTTTTGTACCACGACAATAGTACGTAGGGTGCAACGCAAATGAATCCCGAACTGCTGCTGTCAGTCCTATCTACACCCATACCGCTAAAACTGACCCAAGCACAGACGAGCACAAGAGTGCGTTGGAACCGCGAGATTGTACTTCTTCGACATGGGCTCACAAGCTAAATTAACATGATAGTTGGGGATACTGGGGTAAGTAAACCTAGTGGTTGACCTATGAGTAATGACTCAGCCAAAACAGGCACGACTATTTACTAACAAGTGCTGATGGACGCAAACATGGATATATATATATATATATATATATATATATATATATATATATATATATATATATACACATACTCTGATTTAAACAAAGTGGCACTTGAAGGTCATTAGCTGGAAGGAGAGGGGAACATTCCCATCTAATCGGGAACTCCAATACAAAAATTGAAGTCATAACGAAGCTCCCGGTTGGATGACAGTGTCCCCCCTCCCCATCCAGTTCGTGACCTTGAAGTGCCACTGTCTTTAAAACGGAGTATACCTACAAATAAAAGAAAACCAACCGCAAAACCGACTCGATTAGGACGACTCAACGGTCAGACACAGCGAATTTAACGGCCAGATAACAAACCACCGTCCCATCTGCGCGTCCATCTCCTCCTTCCGGACGCGGACGCCCAATTACAGCGCACGCACCTGCGTCCTTGGGGAGCGCCAGCGGCGCGGCGGCCAGCGCGCGAAACGGCGCTCGCCCGCGGCTGCATCCGGCGCGTCGCGACGCGAGGAGCGGCGTATCACCGGCGGGATCGCCCACGCGCGCGGCGCGGCAGGAGGGGGACGGGTGGACCTTGGCGCTTTTTATTCCGTCGCCACCCGCACTCCGGGCCGCTTCCGGAGCCCTCCGCCCGCCGCCGGAAGCAGGCCGGAACTCGCGCGGACCACGCCGCAGCGCGCGGAATACGCTGCCCGACGCTGACTATACCTTTGTACAGTTCACTCTGGATGTAGTGAACTTTCGGTTGTAGTGAAATGAAGTCACTGCTCCCGAACCACAAACACGAATTCACACTAACAGATTTGGTTTTACTGAACTCTAAACTCTGGTTAGTGTCTCGAGTACTAAACATCGGTTAGTGTTCAGTGTCAGAGTTTCAGTCGTGAGTTATTATTTGTTCTTGTTTGTGGAGTTTCTGTAAAATTCGTAAATGAAAGGGAATGACGGAACCGGGCCACTGGCCCAATAGCCTCAGCTCATCAGTGGCAGTTCTGTCCACCTGAAGGCTTTATGGACGTGGTCCACAAGTTGACACTCGTGAAACCGGATGCATCTAGTACATCGTGAATGAGATGGAAGGGTCTTTGAGAAGAGAAGGCAATTGCGATGACGAATAAAACACAAATAATGAGAGCGCTTCAGAGCACGATATATTGAAAAGTTTTAAGAATGAACTAATTGTAAGATATTTGGAGTGTGCGGGCCCTGAACAATAAAGTGTGAGGAAGGCACGAAGATTATAAAATTTTGAATTCGCGGCGATTGGATATTTTATTGTACGTCTTAAATAATAAAGCCAGTCATAGTTCAAAAGGGAGAGCAAAGTTGTGGTAGTTTGCAACTTTAAAGGAACAAATATTATTAACAGATTTTCATTTTCGCTGGTCAACACATCTTACGATAAGTATTCTTTGTATGGTCATCAACTCACTTCCCAATTTAGAAATTACAGTTCAAAAGTCTGTATAGGTAGATAATATATTACATATTTAAAGTGAAACAGTTCTTTTATTCCTGAAACATGGAAACTAAATTAAAGATCTAACAAATCTGAAATGATGCATCCGAGTTTGCTTTTTCGTTACTGATCACCCTATAGTCTCACAGAAAATGTTGCCGTTCTTTACGACGTGCGCGTTCACCTGTACTAGCTTGTTTCGTCATCCTCAAGACTGAACGAGCATCGCGCTGATTACTTCACTATCTCTTTCGTCCATCAGATAATAATGAAAGTCACTCCACCTAATGTGCAAGTACCAATAAACCTTGAGAAAATAATTAAACGTCGTTGTTAATAACTTGTTCAGAGAGGGGCAGAAATAAAGTATTCTTATTCACAAAGGTAACAGTATCAAGAGAGAACACGAGTTTACATTTTATTTTCTCTTTGTAAACGTCACGAAATAAATATAGTCAGGAATGAATTGCATGTTAATAGAAAACGCGACACTCGCATGTGGAAGAATGACCTTCTTGAGGAAGGGTCAACGAAAACGGACAGTTGAACAGATGGTGCTTGTCTTCGTGTGATGTGTGATTTACTCAGCAGATGGCGATTAAGTGTATAGTGCTACTTCTGACACCGCACTGTAAATAAATAATTATTATTGTTGTACGATATGAATGCGTCAAATTTCCTTGCTTGGAAAAGTGTAGTCTTCATCTTTCTGTACGAATATATTTCAGAATTGAAAGGAAACAACACACACTTACACACGTAAACAAACATTTTCCACAGGAACCGGTTGCAGCTCTCATGACAGGTGACATTCAAGTCTAGTCTTACTTCCTCTCGCAGTCTCTGAAGACATTTCCTTTTATTAGAACATTTTTTTTAAATCTTACAACATAATACCACTTGCATCAGGAATTATGAGCTCTATGCTCGTATATTTAAATATTCGAACAATGAATATGAGACTTCACAGCATTTCTTCAATTGTAATTAATAGACTCTTCCGGAGTGCTCCGTATTCTCAACACAATTCACTTCGCTACCACTTCTTGACAATAATGTGGCATGTAGTGATACTCATGTTGCTTTTGTAAGCACAAAGAATCTTTCGTCATGAGCAATATTGAAGGAGCAACGGAAGATTCGATGAAAAACTTCATAACCACTTTTTATCAGCTTTCGGTAATTATATGACACTTCTCGTATTCTCGGTTCCTCGGTTCATATAGTTTTTATTAATCTCAAAATTTCAAGCTTTTAGCGGAATATTCAAATTGTTTAGGTTGTTGTAATCTGTACGTGTTTCGATATTCATAAATAACGCGGACGAAGAAAAATCTTTTTAAAAAAGTTGCAGTTTTTGTTTCCTTTCATCTTTAGTATCATTTCCAGTGACATCACCAACTTCGTCTTCTGTCAACTTCGACCAGTCTAGCCAGTCTCCGTGTTCACGAGCATCCACATTCGAAAAGAAATTTTATTTGCAGGGAACGGGTGATAAATAGACGAGGAGATCTGGTCAGGCAGTCTCAGGTGGCTGGCGACTGCCAGTTGAGCCTCTGTAAGTAAGATGAGCCGGTTGCAGGTCGCAAAAAGAGATTCACTTCGAAGAACCTTCTAGAACAGGAAACGAAGAAATGAGACAGTTCGGGGAATAAGACCAGCAACATCGCTGCTGTGCATAGGCCGTCATCGTCTTAAAGAAATATCTTCTCTCTTCCCGAGAAAATCACGTAACTCGTGTTGGTGTCGATCCTAGTTACATATTTCGTTCAGATTTCGAAATAAAACACCTGCCTTCTTTAAAACATGGGAAATGCTAGTAGTAACAATCAAAATATGTTGAAATCTTATTACTCGACTGACCTACTCACATTTACTTGTGCATGAAAATTACCACTATTTGCACTGCAGGGAATTAATTATTCTTCGTTGGCTAAAAGGAACGTATAGATATTGCAGGAGATAATTTTAAGTGGCTTTCAGTAAAGCTGGGAAGTAAGTGTTATTATCTTTGCTTAACGACCGATTTGGTAATAATATATCCTAATTCTTGTACTACGTTAACTAGCAAAACAAATTTCTACTTAACGTTGATTATTTCTTGATGTTGTCTTGTCAAGAAGGATTACTATTAGGTTACTCCTCTACTCACGTTCCTCCACATTTCTGAATAAATTTGTCAACTGTTATGTGAAGTGAACGAATAGAAAATAAGCAGGGTATGAAAATTGTTGATCTTTAACGATTCTAAGAGTTCTATCACCAATAAAGTTAATTATTATTCAAAGGAAAAGAAAGTATTAACTAACTGCACGAAAATACAATGAGAACGAATTTGGCTTCTTTTTTACCTTTAGAAAAGAAAACATATTCAAACATACAACTACATTCATACTCAAACAAACATATACTCATATTCAAACGGACTCGCGTTGTGAGTGTCGATTCGAACGACAAATTTTAACATGTAGATAGATAAACGTAAAAATTTTTAGCAGTAGAATTGTTCTCAAAAAATATTTTCTTTTACTAAAACCAAATTTTGTACTACAATATTTCCGTATGACAAAGAGTAGAACAATACATATCAAGAGAAGAAATATCTTAAATATAGGGTGATGAGTTGATGCTAAAAACATTTCGACACGCTTCACGTCGAAGAAAGAACGTGTTCATCATAACACATCCTTTGCACACATTCAACCTTCCGACATCGCCCTCCCTCTGTCAGTATGTTCATGCGCCAACGCACCTCCGACATTCCGGCCGCCCTGTTCTATTATCTCTCCGTCTCCGACAACAATAGCGCAAGCTTCCAGCAGAGGAGACCCCGTCTTCTGAATTATGAATATGCAAATTCGAATTAGCCCTCATGAATATTGAAGGTGTTAATATTATTCGGCGGGGGTCGTTGGTTTCCTCGTTAAAAAAAAGCCCGCTGAGAACGGTCCCTTGCTGGTCGGAGAAAGTGTGTATCAGAGCACAAGGTCACCAACGTGACAGATTTCTTAGGTAACACGTGATACAAATAAATCAAGGTGCGCAAGTGATCACCTGCACGAGCAATTTTTCATCGAATTGTTTCTGCTCGAAACGGACAAGCCTTGCCAGCCATTAGTTGTAAAAACCAACAACAAATGAGTAATAAATGAGTCGTTTGAGAAATTCCTTGTGATGTGAACAGAATGCAATTCTTAAATTAAACTGTACATTAAAATGTTATGCTTTTGGTCCAGAAGTAACTTTTTAAATGTATCCCGCACGAAGAATAGGGTGCAACACAAGAAATAGACCATTGATGAATAAGCCTCAGGAAGTCAATATGATTACTTAAATTAGAAAAAAATGTTAGTCTTTAAGTATTAAAAGATTCACGTGACACTAAAAATATATTCAAGTTCAAGGTATTGAGGTTCAATTATTTCAGGCAAGCACAGTGAAAGTGATGTGATGGTTACGTACACACAATCACCGGAAATGAGTGTATTAATTATAGCCAATACAGCAATGGAGAAAAAATAAAATTCAATTCTATAAGCTATTCATTTTCATTCATTCATACATTTTCTATGATGCATTCTAGCATACTTGCAGGAGAATTTCTTCATACTTTCAGAAGAGCATTTCATCATTTGATCAAGCAGGAATCCTTTTTTATGAACATAGCACTATAAATACATTAATACAATAAACGACGATAATAATAATAATAATAATAATAATAATAATAATAATAATAATAATAATAATAATAATAATAATAATAATAATAATAATAATGAGATTTAATTATTAGTGGCGAGACACAGAACTGCTCTTCTATCCATGTACGATGAATACACAAAAGGACAAACCTGAATTACTGAAGCGAGGAGAAGTAAATTGACAAACTGGAAGCGCAAAGCAAGGAACGCAGCATACGCCTCACGCGATGGAGTAAACCCAGGAAAACCAAAGAGTTCGCGCCCTTGCAAAGAATTTCCGTAAGTTCGGACGGACGCATGTTAGCCCGGGCGGAGAGGGGGAGGGAAGGCGGAGGGAGGGGGGCGCGGGAGAGAGCGTCGCGGGCGGACGGGCAAGGCCTCGTAAAAAGGCGGCAGCGGCGGCGGCGGCCGCCGGATGCGAACCGAGGGCCTCCTGGGAGCGTTCGCAGCCCGGCTGTTCACCCGGCCATTGTGTGGCCGCGTCAACGGAGGAGAAGCGGGGAGAGAGACACAGAGGTCACTCTTGGAAGAAGGCCACAGAGAGTTTTCCTGGAGAAATATACCCTAAATGTCCGTTATGCACAAAAATATAGCGAAGATATTCTAGAATCTCATAATTTCAAACGCGGTAAAACAGTTCTGAATAAAATATCTCTCAAATGTAGTGAATTGAAAAAAAAGTCTGAATTGGAAGACATTAAGCCGCTATTGTATGAAAAAAAAATGCACAAACACTTCGAATTGAATAAAAAAATGCGAACATTTTTTCACTGTTAACCCAATGTCATGGACCCAGGATACCAGAAATTACTGAATTGTAGGATAAAGGGCTTCTAGAAATAGGAAACGGGTGATCGAAAAGAGGGAAATATGGCGAACCAAATTCCAGTTTATAAAGGAGTTATTTGTTTCATAACACTGATAAGAATGTTACACAGATAATATCATAAACGATGAGAGTCACCTAACAACAATTTTTTGATGTATTTCACTAACCATCGCAGAAAAGCGAAAAGAAGGTAAAATAAATCATTACTATGAATTTGCCGGCGTATAAAATAACTTCGGGAAAAAATAGTCATGTCAATAGTCTACTCTAGCTCTTATTAATATATTGCAAACAATCTCTTACAAACGAGGGATCAATGAAAACATTGTCAGCATGACATGCTTTCGAACTCAAGGCAACGAACTCACGAAAGCTGCAAATGTTTTGGAACAACGGGCGAAGGTCAGGACATTTTTTACAGAACCGCAATCCTCTCTGAGTTAATCTTGTAAGAATGAAATAACTTCCACATTGACAGAACTTCCTTAGCACGCCTAAAACGAGCTTCAAAGCAAAAAAAAATACAACCTCCGAATAACCTATCATACTGACGCGACGTTGTAAAGCCTTGGGTTCTCTACCCAACAAACCCGTCGGGGGCTTGGTTTCCAGGTACTATCTTCACACACTGCCGGTTGTGAATGTGAGAATGGTGAGAATGCAATGCCTTCCTACGCATCCGCATAGTTTCTTTCTCCCATGCCCTATAACAAAAGAGGTTCTCGGAAATTACTGTCGATGAATGTTCCTTTTCACAGTGGCAAGCTTAGACACTCGAAGAATATTTAATCAGAAATTGAATTCACTTTTTCACAGAACTAAAATTCTCCAGGAAAATCAATACACCATTCATTCTTGCGAAAAATGAAGTTTAAATTTCACTGTGTTGTGTAAATCAACAATCAAGCAACTATAAAAAAACGTTTACCAATTATTTTAATGCTGCTGGAGTCTTGATGAAATTCTTTATCGGTGGACTTACAAAGAGATTTAGGCTTGCAATTCTAAAAGAACGGAGGACATACAAGTTGACACAACCATGGCGATTTAAGTCCTAATTACATTACTTAAACCCCAAAATAGTATGGGTCAGCACCCGAAGACAACCTGGCAAAAGTTACTCGAAAATCACGGTTTCTCTCTCGATTTCTCTTCAAAGGTCATAGGACACACAGACACGCCACTTCCCGCCATTCACTCTCGGGCCGTTTTCTTTATTCGCAGGTGGCAGTGCGAAAGACGCAGAGCGCACGCGAGAATAAACACCTTTCAGGAGCGTCGGCTTTCACCTGCAATTGACACCGGCTCGCCGCGCCGCGCCGGTGACGAATTTCAGCGGTGTCATCGAGCAGTCTCGGCGTCGGCGCGTGGCGGCATCGAAGTCACCACCCGGTGATGCCCGTCACCTCCCCTCACTCTGCACCGTTGCGAGAGATGGTAGATTTTTTAGCAATTGATAAAAAAGCGAAATATTACTAAACGTTGGAAAGAATTAGTACAGTAAAACTTGCTCAACGCGGAACGCCCATAATGCGGAAATTTGTCGAATGTGAACATGAATCGTGGTGCAGCCAAACACAAGTTCTACTGTATTACGTTGTATAAGGCGGAAAATTTTGATCCCTTGGTGTTCCGCATTGAGTAAGTTTTACTGTATTTGTATGTTCGGCGGTCGGTGTAGTATATTTCTGAAGATTTTTCAATTTGCGATAAAATACGAAATCGATCGCAAAATGCGTAATCAAGCACAACGTGCGTCGTTTAATCAATCGTGTCGTGATTCTGCGTCATAATTGCTAAATAGCATTTTATGGTTTCCTCTGTGTTCATTTTCTAGCTAGGGGTGTGACATCCAAAACAACACATCAATGTTTGAAAACATTTAATTCAACCGAGGTCGTGTTTATTAGTTTATATTAGGATTTAACTGACAAAACAAAGTAAAAAAATAATAAGAACAATTAAAAATCCGATCCTGAAATCCTGAGCACTCAGGGTCATCTCAACAGGTCTCATTTCGCTGTACAGATATTTTATAGAAGACATTCTATGGATTTACAATTACTTCTGTCGTATGAGGCGCTCCTCGCTCCTACAACGATGTAATGTAACGCTACTTAATGAATGTAATCAATGTAACGAATCAATGTAATTACTATAATGTTTAAGAACACTTACTTATGGAAATGTAACATTTATGTAATTGGAATACTTTAGTTCTTAAGTACACCGATTGTAAACGCAAACATGCACTACACTTTACATTATATTATAATATGGATATAATATGAAAATGAAGGAGATGCTATGGAATATTCTGAATTGCGGATGGATATACAGAGGCTCTCTGTAAACTTTAAATGCAAAGAGGTTCTGTCTTAAAATCCACCAACGCAGACATGTTCGACGTGACCCGAGGTCAACGTCGAATTCATTATTTGGCCCAGACGTCTGGCGGCTTCTGAGGCACCAGTCAGAATCTGCACGGGTTCCGCCGACAGGTCAGCTTAACACTATCAGACCGGATGGAGTGGGTAGTATCAATAGCCCACACACGCAGGCGCCCCGAACCGTAGACATGTGCTCAGCAGAGATGCTCTCATTTCGACGAATTACGAATGAGTTCAATATAACATTATAAAATGCTAAATAAGGTCTTCCATAGCCAACGGAGTTTCCCCCACCACTCCAGGAAGCTCCCTCCACCATCATCCCTTCTCTCAACATCTAATTATGTTAATAAGCTCCCCTCCACGGAGGCAATGTTATATATTCCACTGTAACCAAGCGCACACTGACTGTGGCACTGCTCAACAGGAGTAGACATCCTTTGAGTCAATGTCACGGTACAACAACTTTGTATCACTTTAGTTCTATAAAGAACTCTGTTATTATATCAGAGTAACGCTCTCTTCGTTATTCTCCTCGTGCCCGCCTGGCACTACCAAGTCCTCATATCCAGTCGTCTCTTCACCTGGGGAATCAGGAACTTAGTCTTTCTGAAAACTCACTTAAAAATCTAAATATTTGTTGCACTGCTAGTTCTGTTGCTTCTTCACGCTACCACACCATCTTAGAGGCAACGGAGCGCAGCGTGTTACACTTCTTTGAATATTGGTTGAAGTTCACAAATGGTGAAATATTAACTCATTTTCCCCTATTTTTTTTTTCCTAGGGCTTTTATCCAGCCGACAGCCGGTTGCCCTTTACGTCCGGAAGGGACGCATATTCGACCGTACACTAGACAAACACTTGCGGGCTCCTCTGATCTGGGGTCAGCAGAACGCGAGGCCCTCCCCGACAACACACACACACAAAGTCAAGGGACAAACAGCCATGCCCAAGGCGGGACTCGAACCCGCGATCCTTCGGACCGAAGCGCTGAGTCGGTACTCGCTCTTAGCCACCTCGGCCATCCAGGTCGGCCCATTTTCCCGTATTTCCTGATATTAATTGGAAAATACAATAAGCCTCAAAATTATTATTTTTATTTGAAAGAATCCTCTCTGAATAATAATTTTCTCAACAAATGCTACAAAATGCAATCTTAATTTTTATAATGCTATAAAAATGATACTGTTTTCAAAATGCAATTTTTTCAATTTAATGCGCTATGTTCTACTATTACGTCTGGCCACTCCTTGCCGCAGACCACGTGTCCGTTAGGTAGCCTGGCGCGTCGTGTCATTCGTCACTTCTTCCTTCACAGAAAGCAACACTCCTTTTTTTGCGGCTCACGATGAATGGAATTCCATTTGGGATGATGTCACAGGACTCTTCAGAAGGAATTCTTGAATTAGGAGGAGCCGGAAATAGACATTAAAATTAGATAGGATAGACCCTATTGTGGTCCGCATTTAACTGTGTGGCCTGAAACGCAAACAAATTGTAACAGAATGATGCATTGTTTTAATATAGAAGTATACTAATATAATAAAGTATTATTTATTTGAAATAAAAAATGTACGACGGAAGTAATATCAACAATATGTTTTGAATAAATATTAAAATTGAAATTAATTTTAATAAAAAAATTGATGTATCGTAGTGTTTTCATTCCGATCAAACTTATACAAATAACAAATCATACGGACGCTAAACGTGATCTCGCTCTTTGATCCGTTTGGCTAGTGGCAAAATGATTTGATTTGGAGAGGTATCCAAAATAAAGGGGTTCAATGTAAGCACTGGTACAAAATTCATACGAAGTCATACGAAGAAACTTCGTATTACGAAGAAAAAAGGCGTTCTTGCCCAAGTGATGACAGCCATGTTGATTTTCAAGAAAAATTCAAACTTCCAGAAGTAATTAGAAACCTCCAAGAGGATCTTCCACCTGAATGGAGGGTAATTTGAAACGCTCGCGCCCGTTTTTGTAAAACGAACTACACGGAATCGGCGTATTCTCACGGCGACCTTTCACGAGACGCACGGCGAACTGCCGTTTGGACGTCAATAGGAATTTATAGAGCCCGTACGTGCCAGGCTTCGCCGGCAAACGAGCCTCTTCCCTGGGCTTCGTCCCGCGAGAAACCGGCGCGGCGGAAGGAACGAGCAAGCTGTCGGTGCGGTGCGCGGCAGAAGTCACGAGCACTGCCGCGGGCATCCCTAC
The DNA here is from genome assembly GCA_011170035.1 of Teleogryllus occipitalis. Lineage (NCBI taxonomy): Eukaryota > Metazoa > Arthropoda > Insecta > Orthoptera > Gryllidae > Teleogryllus > Teleogryllus occipitalis. The sequence continues at coordinate 165,275 of BLKR01009026.1, forward strand.
ATCCGCTTCGTGGAACCGCAGGGCTGGAAGTAGCGCGCGGATTTCGTGAAGGCCTCGTAGGAGACGGCTTTCGTAGCCCACGACCCTGATCACTGCCCAGGCGAGGCCGTGCGGATTCGAATATCATAAGGAGAGCCGTATTTAATAGCGTGTTAAGACCATGTTTCCTAGGGGTGCCCCAGGGTCTCCAGAAGGAATATTGTTAGGTCACTGTTTGCAGCCTGCTTTATGAGACTTGGAAAAAGGCACACTTTTTCGTCTTCTCCTTCTAGTATCATGAGCCAGACAGGAGTTTTGGAGTCTAAGTCCGGCTGAATAAAACTAGGGTTTATGGTGAAATGTAAGATCAGCCCTAATATTCTTTCAAATATATATCAAAGCATTCTTTGTACGAAACATCTTTAGAAAGCCTCTCTACTGTGCCTTTGCCTCAGGAAAATTCTGTCCATTTGCGAATTTCCTAATAGTTTGTAGTGTTTTTCCACCAATTCAGGTAAAAAAATATGGGGTCAGTGTTACATGGAAAAGACTTCCAGGTGACTACCACATCTAATTTAAATTTATAATTTTCTAAGAGTAATTAATTTCTAGTTAGAGTAAGTGGGAGAATTGATTCAAAGAGAATGAGTGAAGAGAACGAACTTTTGCTAAAGAAGGTGCTTTCTAAACGTTTAATTAAATACCTAGGCAGAGACAATGCATGAAGTGAAGGAAAATTCAGCTTCTTGCGATTGTTGTTTCAACGAGACACTGTAAACACAGTCGATTGTCGGAAGTTACTCAGACGCACCTACGATAAACCTTGCCCACGACCCTCTCACAACGACCCTGGGCAAGACTGAGCAACACTGGCCAAGGCTGGGCAAGGCTGCGCGGGATCATAGCACCAAAGCAAACATTGACTCACCCCCCCCCTCGCGGAAGTGGCGAAGACGACGGTGATTGTTCCCGCGAAACCCGATCTGCTTGGGTTACCCGCCGCGTAGGCGCACAATGCGGCCGACGGCGGGCAAGGAGGGCCAAGGAATAGTGAACCGGGGCTGCCACTTGGCCTCGTCCGAGTATATCGCGGATTCTACATCTCCTATTGGAAGCAAATCGACCACGACCGAACGAATCGCGCAGCCGGTTCCGTGCTCGCCGCTGGAGGGAAGGCGCCGCCTAAAACGGAGCGAGAGGCGGCGGCGAATCGACTTCCATTATCGACACCGCGACCGCCTTCAAATGAGCTGCGGACGAGGTCGACCCGGAAGGGGAATTTCGATCGCAAGTTACACAGAGCCATACAACCGAGTAATTGGGAGTTCAATGGACGTGAACCTGCGCAATACAACGTCGCAGCGCGACACTATGAGGCGGGAAAGTGAGGGAGAATTGAATCGTACATTCAAAACCGCTGGTACACACTGGCAGAGTGTTTATATAACGCCTTTTACGCGGTATGTTTGGTGATTGTTTGTTCATATCTTCAATCACACTTCACCAGTTCCTCCGAGATTTCTTGTGTAAGCTCATATTTCGTGATGTAATCAACACGTTTGTTTTGATATTACACCATCTAATATATGAATGAGCTTTACATTCTGAAGGAATTATTTTAATGTAGGTACCGGTATACTCGCACACCTCTATAATTTACTTTCCAACGTCTTTTATTTAAAGAAAATAAATATAATGATCCTAAAGACACTTCTAAGGTCCTCTTTCTGATTTAGATTGTACTATCATTCCCTTCAGAAATTCTGAAATTTACAGTTCATATTAAACGCTAACTAATCTAACTTAATTTCGTTTATCTATCCAAATGGTCCATTGATATCTCGTTGGCTTCGATATTAAATCAACGTAGCGCAGGTTTCATGAGCTCCTCGTTCTAAACAAAATCATTTGATCTTGTTCCGCAGTTATGAGGACTGGTATTACAATGTATGGTATTACGACAAATGTGACAATGCTTAGACTTGGTCTGTTAATTACAAAGTGCTATTTTGAAAATGTTTTATTCAGTTCTCTCAGCAATTTGGTGTTCGTCACCAAACGACATGGTCGTTTGTCTCTTTAGCACATGATTCACTAATTTCGTTATCACAAGAACTTAAACACAAATAACACTCTCAGTTAATATTCAGCAAGTGAAATTGTACGTGCTCGGAATTTTCCAGATTGCAAATTTTACTTACTTCGTTACCATGAATTTTATCTTCCCTCACATCTACAGGAGTCTCTCTCATAGTTTTCAGAGTCTACTTGTTTCTTACTACGTCAGTATGACTCTATCCACATAATTATTTTGTTATTATTTGCAATACGACTTCCCCTACAAATAACTTTGATATTCCAAAGGAATCCCCTGTGATAATGATGAAATGTTCATTCTTGGCGAACATAACTATGAATACAGGAGTCGAATAACGCAACACGGAAGATGAGAGTAAGGGTAGCTGACGACAGAGGTATGTCCGGGTTGCTCAGAGTAATACGGCGTAGGAGCGTGCGGTGGTCAAGAGGTTGAGACGGAGGCGGAGGCGGCGGATGGAGTTGACGGTGGAGGAGGTGGAGGCGGCGGAGGCGGCGGTGGAAGCGGCGGAGGCGGCGGTGGAGGCGGTGGAGGTGATGGTGGAGGCGGCTGATGGAGGCGACGATGGAGGTGGCGGATGGGGGCGTCGGTGGAGGTGGCGGAGGTGACGGTGGAGACGGCGGTGGAGGTGGCGGCGGAGGCGGCGGATGGAGGCGACGTTAAGGCGGTGGAAGGAGGCGGCGGTGGCGGTGGAGGCGGCAGTGAAGGCGGCGGTGGAGGCGGTGGAGGTGGCGGTGGAGGCAGCGGAGGTGGCGGTGGAGGCGGCGACGCGGTCCAGCGACCTCGCGGGCGTGCACCACGGCGGACAGGTGGTCGCCGCAGCGGTGGCGGCGGCTGAGAAGCCGAGACTTTCGCTCGGCAGTGCGGAGCGGAGCGTTGAACCAACCATTCCTTCACCCCCCCCCGCGCCGGTGGTCACGAAGTCGGCAATTGTACGAAGACCCTACGCCCCCGTCCAAGCCCGTGCCCTCGCCCCTAGCTGCGACCTTTCTCTGAACAACCCGCTAGATACCCCTTTACATGCTGACAACGGCTGAGAGCAATAATTGCATGCGTTATGCCAATTTTATAGGTATAATTATTTTCGTGTGGTTGTTCGCTATGAGACTATTGACATGTGTGACTGCTTTCAGCGTTTACGCGTCTTTTCGTACTTTCCGTTTCATTTCTTTCTCTCCCTCTCCCTCTCTCTCTCTCTCTCTCTCTCTTCGTCCCTCCCCCCCGTCTCTCTCTCTCTGATACACACACATAGACAAAGAATAACGAAAAATTTGTCTAACTTTTATTGCAACACATCGAAGAAAGCTCAAAACATGGACATTTTTGTAGCCTCAAATTTTGATATCTGAGTAACACTGTCTAATAAAGTTCACAAGACCCAATCTCTGTCCAACGAGTAAGAGACCCCGCTGATCAGTACAATAGCGATCTGTAACAAAAACGACCGCTTAAGATGCAAAGGACAAGCAAAACTGAAGCTTTGTTTTATTATACCACCTTATAGGGTCGTGAAGAACCTCAAAAAGTTGGCTTCTTGCCTATTGTCGCAGGAAGAGGAAGAGCACAGGACTGTGTGCGTCACTCGAGAGCCAGGGAAACTTCCAAGTTGCTCGACCCGTGAAAACAGCGAAAAAGCGCCACGAACTTTTCGTCAGGAGATTGCGATTCTAGATAGAGGCGTGCTGGAGCAACAAAGTGCTTCGAAGTTCTCGAGGAACAGAAGAGATGAACCGACCCAGTTTTTTTTTCACAACTCTTCGCTAAGTTTTCGCTTTCCGAAGGAGTAAGCTGAAAGAAAGTTTGCGCCGATCGCATGAATCTTCTCTCTATAACACAATCCAGTAACAAAGTACAATAGTTAATTTTGACACTTAAAATTAGCAAAGTACGAGTACAGGAAAAAGGTTGCTAGTGCACAGGAAAACATTGTCCTATTTTCAACATCAATCTAAACACACAATGTGGAAATATATCCCAATAAAAAGTAGGGGGTTCATATAAATTATCTCCCAAATTTAAAAGATTCGCTTCAAACTCGCAGGGCCTTGAGTGCGCCCAGATCGATGAGTGAATATTAATTTTGGCGAAAATTCTCCAAACGGATTTGGTACTAATGTTGGCTACAAACAGACGTTAATAAAAATAAATAAATAACATAAAAACTAGTAGTGCAGCACGTACTTTCTCGTTACGGAGCTACTCAATATCAGGGACCCCCAAAACGTGTATTCTGCGAAAATCTAGACGTCGTTTTATAGCAGCATTGCATAACTTTTTCTGTGTTACGTTAGTTCTGTATTACGACAAATATAACCAAAATGCAATTTTACTGTTCTCCAAGAATAGCGTTTCTTTTTAAACATGACCGATGAGCATGAATGCAAGGTTACGAATAATCAATTCATGCTATCATACTTGTTATGGTTTTTGCACATAACGTTAAATCGATTCAGGAAATCTTTACCAGGAAAGTATCTAAGAACTTCGACTGACGTACGCGATATCTCTCCCGCTCATTCCACATCGGCAACTCGTGAAGCGTTTCTTTGGGGTCGTCTTTTACGCAACAACCTCCTACCTCTTCGAACTGTCCTTCTCACGGAGGTCTCCACAGTGTTGGTGACGACAGCAATAGCGCTCAAACAACCTACTGAGTCGCAATGAGAACTTTTCAAATCTGCTACCTTTCTCAATTAAAATAAATAATTAAATTAAAGATGAAATCAAACTTGAGAATGCTTCCAATTTTCAAGATTATAGTATAAAGATTGGTCCGAATGGTCTTTTTGAACGCTGCAACATTACCATTCATTTTTACTTCTACAGTTTCAGTTTCTTTCTGTGCCTTTACCGATTTATTTTACTGGTTTCACGAGTTTAAATATTTTCTGTGTTTTTCAAAATACTATATTTTTTTAAGAGTATCAGTTTCCGAGAATTTGCTTATTTTTTCTAGTTTACTTTCAACAACGGAGTGACATGGAAATGAAGGTTTTCTTTCAATGGATCTGAGATGATCTTAAATGTCTTGCCATTATGGTTATCGTCTCGTCCTGTAATTACCGTCCTTTCCATTTTGATTGATCCATAAATTGAAGTAAATGATAATTGATGAGAAATCTACAATTTTGCTCTACGGAAAAAAACTATAGTCAAACAACAATTTATCGAATTGCAGAAAAATTGTTCGTGGCAAAAGTGGTTATCCAAGTAAAGAAGTTATAAATACCCTAATATAAGGATATGCATTTCTACTCAGATTTCGCGAAATAAATCAATAAACGAGAACAATTTTCAGAAGTAATCATTTTGACTGCTCCTCGCCGTCGCAGATTCGGTAGCATTTTTATTTTGTTTTAAGCGACACCAATTAATGGGTGCCTTACTTGAACCGAAGCTAATAACTGAAGAAAATTTGAAAGAGATGACTGAAAGATTTTAGGGAATATATTTCTCAGTATATATACGGCAAACACACCTGCCCATTACATGCACATGTGCGATGTGGCAGCACCACTGTTTTTATTCTGCTACGCAACTGGTGAGGCGTAACTGAAAGGATTAAGGATACGGCCCGCTCCCTTCACCTGCTGCGGTTGTGCAGTCGTCTTTTTCTCGACTTCTCCTTGAGGGGAAGGAGCAGACGACATACTGCAGGCAGTAAATAACAGGTGCGGCCTGCGACTCGTGTAGTAAACCGTGACAATTCCCCGGCCTGTAGGTTGGGGTCGTATATCCGCAAGCAGTATGACCAACTACCAGCGCGTGTAATACCATATTCGCTTAATGTTCTTGAAGGCTCGCTTGAAATATCGCGATTGTTAGAGAAGATTACAGAAATGCTATTATTTCCAAGTGATTTTGCAATGATTGTATCGAAAGTATTGATGATGTGTAGTTTGTCTACTGCCTTTCGATTGATGTCTTTCTTAAGCACTGAAAAGTGCACCTAAATTTAAATATCGACAAACGTAAAAATGCTATTTATATTCAAGAATTTTTCTTGCACTTTATATTGGATGTCTCTCGTATATAATGTTGTGTAATCAACATACCACTTCAAAACAAGTTTTTACGATTTAACGAGAATGAAATATGAATAGAATATGTCATAATAATGGAGGGATTGGTTACTACGTATCGTCGGAGACCAAGAAAAGCGATACACCTCAAACATATTAAGGAGAAAGATTTTATTCTGAGCATAGCTTTTTTTAACTTTAAGGTTGAATAAAAACATCTAGGTCATTAGCGACCAGTATTGGAGTTAACGGTATGGTAACTATGAAGATGAAACGATATATTGATGATAAGGGGTGAAAGAGCGAACACAAATACAACCAAGTCCGAGGCGGGACTCGAACCCGCGACCCTTCGATCCGAGATCGCCACGACACTACTACCTTAGCGATCTCGGCCACCGGATCGGCAGAGAAGCTGTTTATACGGCTGCTAAAGACAAAGAATTTTACTCCATTTATGGTCTGCCTTGTGAAGTAACTTGAAGGAAATTTTATTGTTAAAATGCATATATTCTAAACATATTTCTCCAGGTAATATGACAATTTTTTGATGTAGCGCTTTTATTGTACACCTGTTTTAGAAGACGCGTTCGATTGTTTTTGTATTTTACCGCTCCTGACAAATTTCTTGTCTTTAATGGAGATTTCGCAGCATTGTGGATGCCATGTTCTACAGACATATTTAGGTAACATTTTTCACTTTGACGTGCCACTCTTGACAAAAGTATAAACTTAATTATTCTATGAATTGCATTGTTGGCCAATAGCTGTATCCTACCCTAGCACAAACTAAAAACTTAGCCAAGAGTTATCGGCGCACAAATACGTTTGTCAGAATTGATGTACTAGAAATTACTCATGAAGCAATGATGGAATGAATGGTAGGAGACAAAAACACTCAAGGAAACTTACCATGAACAACCCATTGCTTTCATTTCCTCAAAGTATGAACGCACAAAAACCAGATTTGATGCTTCAAACAGAAAGGTGGAAGTAGACTGTCTTGCATAGTTCCACCCTTATAACTACCCTAGCCCTTACGTATAAATACCTTAGTCCTTACGTTCACACACACTTACAATTACAAGCTCTACACTATTACACGTTGCGGGAGGCTAGACGGGGACACAGAGCTTGTTCCGACTAGGGCGGCGCCCCGCTGGTGAGAGATACCCAGCTGGTGAAAACCCCGCAAGCAGACGGGTAGGTTGCCGCCGATTCTCGCAATCCATCGAGGGAAGATCACAGCCACCTCCCGCGATACAAAAGTATACACTACACTCACGGGACTAATGACCTTATCAGTTGATGCGCGCGGAAACACAAATCAAAACTCAATAAAACGGAGTGTGCCTTCAAGATCACCAGCTGGAAAGAGCGATAGACACTGACACCCAATCGGGAACTTCAATACCAAAAACGTAAGTGGTAACGAAGCTCGCGATTAGATGAGTGTCCCCCTCTCCTACCAGCTCGTAAACTTGCAGGGACTTTGGGCCTCGTATACCTGAAAGGAAGTAAACTTCGTTTTAATCGGAGAATGGGGATCCAATCCCCCCTGGCGACAATGAACTCTCCGCCTGCATCCGCCCCCCGCCAGGCGCGCTGCTCTTCCGTCGACGGCGTGACCTCGCCGCCCGTTAGCCCGTCGGCGCAGCGAGTGGTGCCGATTGGTTGCGTCACGCGGCAGGTCAGGGGGCGCCGTGGAATGGCCGTTGGTCACGCTGGCGCGGCGAGGCGTCGCCCCGGCAGAGCCCAGTCCAGCCAGATTCTGCAGGCTCACCGAGGGGAAGGAACAGAGGCGACCAGAAGGGGAAGGTCGGTTTGAGCATCTTACCCCAGGCCCCGACTTGATTGGGGCCCCGAATTTGTTTTTCATTCAAAAGAAATAAAATAATATTGATCTCTAATTTAAATGTAACGCTACAGGTTATTTCTGTTGTATGGAGAAATGAATTCTGGTTAAGAATTGGAGGAGGAGGGACTTTTTTTTAAATGAGTGGGCTCCATGGATCAACTGCCTCAGGCCCCTGGTTTTCTTCGGGCACCCCTGATAGAGAAGGAAGGGTGAGTGGCCCGAACGAGCAATGGTTGGTGGGCGGGCGCGCGGGTTGGGTGCAGTGCTAGTACCCGAGATGCGGGGCTGGCTAAGAATGTCCTAGAAGAGGGGAGCATGGCCGATTTCTCAGGTGGAGTAAATTTCATATATGTAGGATACTCGTATGTCAGATAAAATTTGAACAAAATTGGTTTTGTTCATTTGAACAAAATCGGAAAAGAGTTCCCAAATCGATAAGTCTGGTAACATTTGTTAAGTCGAATTACGTAGGAAATAAGGTGATCTGAATAACGAATGTCATCGAAATGACGAATGAAATGGCAGTAGTTTGGTTAACCAATATTATTCATTTTGATAAATAGCAATATCAGAATTTCAGTCAATGTGGCATTTATTCGTGGAAATCTGTCATCCAGGAAGCATTCTGCAACTAAATATAATATAATATATATCTGGTTTTATTCCCGGATACAGAGAATTTATTTCAAACGTGTAATACAAGTATGTAGTACTCTGCATTATAAAAATAGAAAGGCAACGAATGTGTAAAAAGATTGACATTGAATAACGTGTTTTCTTAGAGTCATTGAGACTGTAGTAAGTTCTTGTCACCTAACCAGTCAATGATAATTATCAACGAATAGTACTCTATTCTTAGGCTACACGTATACAAGAAATAAAACAAGAAACAATTACTTAAGTTCCTAAGAATGTTGCCTCAGAATCAATGAAATGTGGTTTTACTGTTCTACGATCATTAATCTTCAGGCCGAGACAGGGCATTTGCGTAAGACGTCTGAATCACCCAACTGAAACAGAAACTTTTAAGAGCAGAACTTCACTCCTGACAGGGTTTCACTTTCACATACTCCTGTTTTACTATTGCGCTTCAAGTGCGTGAAATCTTGGATTCGATCCTTCTCCACAATGAATCACTCGTTTTTTTTAAGATTAGTCACTGAACTGGAGATTATGAATATTTTTTCGGAAATGAAGAAATAGAAAAAATATATTTGACTTGTCATTGAAGCGTCTGAAAATATGGAATAACTGAAATATCAACAACAAAATTCAATAGCTCATTTGGACTACGTTCACTTTTTGGTAATCTTAATAGATTGTAGTCGAAATGCCTTTCCCCCTCAGAAAGGTCGTAGGAGGGCGACCAAACGTTGGCAACTGTGCCTAGGACACGATGTCTCCCAGACCACCTAGAATCTATAGTCTGTCAGGTCAGGCAGGCTACGTTTTCACTCGGGATAGCATATTTCGAGAGTTACGTATTTTACTTATTTAGCTGCTTATTTTTCGAGAAATAAAATTCACAGTTACGTTTCAATGCATATTGTGTCTATTGTGGATAGTAATTGCTGTTCACAAATGTTCATTCGATTTCACCATGGGTTAGGTTAACCAGCTCTCAGAAGCTGTGGTCCCTACGATATTGCGTGGACAGCAACCGAGATTACGAGCGAGTTTCGCGTTGAAGTCGCGCGTGAAATTCCACCCAAATCTCAGTATCAGGAGGGGAGCGCAGAGATGAATTTAAACGAGCGAGTCGGCAACCAGAAGAATGTTCTCACTCCCCCAGGAATTTCGAAGTTGTAAGAATGGACGAGTCTGGGAGCGACGTAAAATGAAAGAGGATTCTCGGCATCGTGAAGATAGCGAGGGCACTTCCATGCGGGGAATGCAGCCCTCGCTTCAAACCTTCAAATAGTACACAGATATCATGTTCTGATTACAATAAAAAAAATATAGGAATCATAGATACTGTATCAGAACAGTACGTTATTGGTACACGTTATTTCGGCACTTTGTGAATAGTGCCAATTTTAAGTTCAAATATAATGATTAAAAATCACCATAACAATTCCGTGAGACCTAATTACAAAGTTTTTGTACATGGGTTGTATTTTCCTTCTAATAGAGACATCTCATATGATTAGTTATGATAAATTACTGACAGACTGATACAAAGAAGTGTCTTCATTCTCGATTACTGGAGAATGGTTGCGAATAGAAAACGGTTTTGTGCCCCCTGGGAATCGACAAAAGTGACATTGCCAATGGCTGTTGATTGCGAGCAATCCACAAATTAAACCAATACTAGAAATTTTATGAGATCATGAGAATTTTTTTCGAAAAGATCGATATTTCTGCACACATACATCAAAGAAAACACCGAAAGCAAAACATCGATTTTATATTATCGATGTCTCTGCTCGAAAATGTCGATATTTTAGAAACATCGATTTTTTTGCCATTCTTAAAGCGGGCAAGTCTTGGGGTCACGGAACGCTCGCTCCCTCCGCCCCGACCTGTGGAAGGACCCACTGCACCGCCAAAACATGGCCAGAGCGCGAATTGGCGGGGGACCTAGGGATCGTCTCTCCCTGCACGCCTGCCTCCATTGGCAGTAATATCATAGATTCTCGGTCCCTTTCCCGGTGGATCAATTGTAGGTGTGGTCGAACAAATTGATCTAAGTGCTAGAAAACAAATACTGGGAGAAACAAGAAGAAAGTGTCGGAGTCCATATTCGGTAAAACTAGGAGGTTTGTGTTGTACCAGTTTGTAAGTAAGGGAAATGTATTGGTTCTGAGATCTAATAACACCGCATTCTCCTTGCCAATTTCATAACTTTGCAATAAAAGGACAAATCTGAAATATGCTCTATCACTCTTCAAATGTCACTGCACTCTATAGAATGAATGAGCACGGCTCTTCATGATTCAAATATATTTGTCCTCCAAAATAACAAAATTGTGGAATGTTTTCGTTAACATGAATACTACTCATTTCTTTAATTAAATGATTTCCCCGTAATATTTCCTCAATACCGCAAATATGCGATGTGACTCATTAATGTTTTTGCTATTTATTGTAAATATATACCTTAAAACGCCTCTAATATTGAAAAAGCGTGTGTACTTTTGAGCCTGAAAACACGCCGGAAGGATTCAGCTGTCCGTTCCAAGCCGTCGCAGAGAGAGAGGTTCGCAGGCAGGCCGTTTTGAGAAGAAGCCCGCGGCGCCGCGCCAGGCCGGGCTGGGCTGGGCTGGGCTGGGCAGAGCGGTCGAGTGGCGCGCCGAGAGCCGCGAGTGCAGAAGCGTGTCGCGGGCGCAGGAACGAGGAAGCGCCGCGCGGCGCGGTGCGGCGTCGCCAGCAGGCGCACCGGGCCGGCACGACGCGTTGGAGGGCGCCCGCAGGCACACGAGGACGCGCGGCGAGTACAGTCCGCACCGCCAGCGACCAACGTGGGGATCGTGTTTCTGACTGCTAGTTCGCACGGCTGCCAGTCTGCTAGCCTGTCGGACCCCAAGCTTGCCCGACCCCGAGTCTGCCCGACCCCAAGTCTTGTCAGACCCCAAGTCTTGTCAGACCCCGAGTCTTGTCAGACCCCAAGTCTTGTCAGACCCCAAGTCTTGTCAGACCCCGAGTCTTGTCAGACCCCAAGTCTTGTCAGACCCCGAGTCTTGTCAGACCCCGAGTCTTGTCAGACCCCGAGTCTGTCAGACCGCATGTTTGTCAGTTTGCAAGTCCATCAGCATACAAATATGTCAGTCTGCAAACCTACCAATCTGCCAAATTACCAATGTACTAGTTTGTCCGTCTGGTCTTACAGGCTGCAGACTAGAACTGTGTCAATCTCATTGCGGGGTCAAATGTCTCTTTAGGCACGAATTCCACAATTGGCACGCCTGTACATGCGAAATCGGTTCTAAAACTTCCTGACAAGCAGAGGCGTAAACTAACACCATCGGCGTTCAATAAACATTGCCACACCACTCGCAGCGAATTGTGCTTCCAAACGCTACAAAATCGCTCGTTGCGCCCGTGAACCGGGTGCGCGGCGGCCCCCAATGAGCTGTAGTCCGACGCGCGTGCGCTGCCGTGCGTGGCGCGAGCGCGGCGAGAGCTGGAAGCGCGGCGAGTCGCGTCGCGGTGACGCGGCCGAGGGCCGATTTCACGCACCGGCGGCGTGGGCGTTATGCAAGAGCGTCAAGGCCGGCGACTCGCGCGGGCGTCGAAGCCAAGGCTGCGGCCCCGTGGCGCGCGGCGCGGCGGCGGAAGAGGCGGCCGCAGTGGGCCCGTTGCCTCGCAGCGTATGGCGCTGCGGTACGACGCGACGCGACGCGACGCGACGGCAGCCAACGAGGCGATGTTGACGTCTTTCGCACGGCAGGCTGATCGCATGCGCGAGGCGAGTCAATTACAGAAGCGAGTGGAATATTTTTACTTTACATGCTCATAATTATCAGACAGTGTATCGTCGGTTTACAAACAATTTTATTCTGCACATTACTGAGTATATAATTGATAAAAAGAAGAAATACTAAAAATAGTAATATGATGTTTTTTTAGCTGACAGTAGAAAGCACACGCATAAATTCATATTAGTGCTTTGGAAAAACCCAGCCACGAGAAAACATAGGTCGTAGAATAAGAAGTACAAGGCGAATACTCACTGTACGTTGCACCACTGTAGTCAGACTGACTTGAGAATCTGGTACTCACCTGTAAACAATAAACAGAAACAATGAGAAACAATGAAAATTACCGTACACAATGAAGTTTAAAGATGTTATGGTTCATAAATTACTACTAGTGAACACGTTCATAGAGTCTGTGAACATATTTTATCCCCAATTATGCTGGAATATCTTATATCGAAGAAATGATAAAGACAAACAATGTACGTTTTAATCGACATTAAACTCATTAAAAGTCATTTGCATTCAGTTCTTCTTTTACATTTTCTTTAATGTTTACACATCATGTAACGGGTGTAATTCGCTACGAACGAACTGGCCACGTCGAGTAATAATAATAATAATAATAATAATAATAATAATAATAATAATAATTATTATTATTATTATTATTATAAATTAAGGTCCCATGACACGCAAGGCAGAACCACGTAATACGCACGTAATACCTTTGTAAATTCTCTTCCATCACTTCGTATTATTCAGGAGATACAGTTACAGATTTACGTACTAGGGTCGTCACCGCGTTAGGAATAAGGCTTTAGATCGCGAGTAGGAGGAACAGAAATGGTGCTAGATGTTTGTAACGTAAGAAGACGAAGGTGAAATAGAAGAAGAGGAAGAAGGAAAAGAAGTTAATAAATAGAAGAAGGGGATAATATTAAGAGGAGATCACTAGGAAGAAGCAGAGGTAGAAAGGGGAAAAGAAGAAGAGGAAGACGAAGAAGAGGAATTCGTGGAAAAGGAGCAAGAAGTCGTCGAAGATGAGGAAGAATTCGGAGAAGATGAGGAAGACGTCGAAGAAGAGGAGGAAGTCGGAGAAAATGAGGAAGAAGTCGGAGAAGAGGAGGAAGAAATCGGAGAAGAGGAGGAGGATGTCGGAGAAGAGGAGGAGGAAGTCGGAGAAGAGGAGGAATAAGCCGAAGAAGAGGAGGGAGAGTCGGAGAAGAGGAGGAAGTCGAGGAGGAGGTGGAGGAAGTCGAAGAAGAGGAGGAAGAAGTCGAAGAAGAGGAGGAAGAAGTCGAAGAGGCGGAGGAAGAAGCAAAGGCGAAGAGGAGAGAGAAGCAGCCGAAGGCGAAGAACGTCGCTTGATGACCAGACCCAGCCACGCAGCGTGCGGCGCAGCGGCCGTGGCCTGCGGCGGCGGCGGCGGCGCCGGGGCTCGCTCTGCCGGAAGCGGCGCGGGGCGGGACGGGGCGAGACGGGGCGAGACGGTGCTGCGCTGCGGAAGGTGAGTCAGCGCGAGGGGAACGACTGGGAGCGGAGCGAGGCCCCGCGGCGGCAGGTGCCTCTCCGTTGGCCCGCGAGGGGCCCCAGATGGCGCCCGTCGCCTTCCACAGCCCACAGTCAAACACCATTTCCTTAGAAAACGGCTCCGTGTGCGTAGCGGGCAGATATTTGTTTGCGCAAAGAAATTTTTAAGCACCGTGATAATAAATATACATTTTAAACACAGTATAATTGACAGGTTCATTCATCCAGGCATAGAAAAGTGCATGGAAAATATCCATGCACTTTAGAATATCCATGCACTAGAAATGTAGATAACATCTAACAGACATTTCATGTGTCCCCATTGCTTTGAAATTTCCCTCTCCTTGCATCGACCTCGAAATAAATTTATTGAAGATCATTACAGTGAGATCTCGTATTTTGACAGTTCTTCGGGAAAAGAGCGGACAATCCTACATCGTGTCTTAATGGACTTGATTTTAACTGGTCCAATGCCATGACCTTTCTTTAGTACCTCGCCATTCCGGCAGGAAACGATCACTCCCAGACGCTGCGCACAAAAAAACAAATTAACGTCAGTCCATCGAGAGAGCCCCGTGACGTACTCTCTGGCCGTCCTTCACATCACTTACCCCGCACACGTACCTCGTGGGTAACATTCAATTGGCGGAAACGGTCGCTCAATTGACGAGGCTCGAACAAGCGCCGACAAGATGCCGGGCACTGGCCTCCAGTCAGACGACGGCGGCGGCGAGACGACACCGGGGGCGGCGCGAAACGAGTTTGGGCTGGCAATCGGTGACGGAGGCAGTTGTCTCGGCCAGGGACAATAGACGCCGGAGCGTGCAACTTGCGTTCACATGACCGCTTAATCAGACCCCAGTGCACTGTGGCGGTGAGTCGACAACCAAACAACAATTTAAGCAGGAAAGTCTTAAGTAATGTTGAAGTAGTGGTTGCAGAAATCATGTGTTTGGAAACGTCGAGTAACCTCTAATATCTTATCAAACTTTTAAACATTGGATTATTTTTCAAATCTTATCAACCAGATTGGCATTGCCAGAATTTTTACTTTTATTAGCATTCGAAGGTTTGGTCACTATCGACATATTTCAAATGAAGAATTATCATTGTTAGTCAAACATTCAATTATACTCAGCAATATATAATCAACTAAAATTTAAGAATAATAAAATGCATCATCATTTTATCAACAAAAATCTTAAACTAGTCGTTTGGATAGTTCGTTGTTGTTGTTGTTTGTTTTTTTTCCCTAGGGCTTTTATTCAGCCGACAGCCGGTTGCCCTTTACTTCCCGAAGGGACGCATATTCGACCGTACACTAGACAAACACTTGCGGGCTCCTCTGATCTGGGGTCAGCAGAACGCGAGGCCCTCCGCGACAACACACATACACAAAGTCAAGGGACAAACAGCCATGCCCAAGGCGGGACTCGAACCCGCGACCCTTCAGACCGAAGCGCTTAGTCGGTACTCCCTCTTAACCACCTCGGCCATCCAGGTCGGCTCGTATTCTTTTTACTATGGTTTAAAGCACATTTTTTACATCGTTCTCTGCAAATCAGTCAATTTTAAATGTATTGAGACTCAGAAGTCACTACCACAAAGCAGTAGTACATAAGACTGACAAATAATGGATTCTTCTGAGCAGCTATTGTTGTAGACGTTCAAATATTCGAACAATACATTTCAATACTTAAAAAGCACTCATCATTTAGTGTCTACTAAATTTTCCTAAGATTATAACACACAAAACCTATCAACAAATGGCAATGCCTTCGGATAACATTCGCAAAACACCACATATCGTACACAAATCTCGTTGGTTTCCTGCATTCCAGCACCAATATCCAAACCGCCACTACATCACCAACCGCAACCACTGACAGGTGAGCAATCGGATGTTTGGGCGAGAGTAGAGCGGCAGGTCACAGAGACACGGATGGCGGGCGGGCGGGCGGGCGGGCGGGTGGCGGCCGGTCCAGCCAAGGTCGTTCCACTTCACACAAGCGACGCACACGTCATTAACGGGACAAAGACGGCAATAAAAGCGAAGCGGGCGGCGCCCGGCGCGGGGGCGGGGCCGCGGGGGGAGGGGCCGGCCACCGACCGGCGGCCCGGCCCTTCCGCGTTGCTTTGCTAATTCTCTGGTGAGGGCTCCGCGTGGATACGGCTGAATTTAGCCCAGAGTCAACATGACCGCTGTCTCTTTAGGGACCCTGACCGGGAGGTTTCAGGGTTCGAGTCTCGGCGGGGGTGGGTTTTCGGCATTTAGCGATATATGTCGGCATATTGCGAAGTCGAATTCGAATATCGAAGCGAAGTCGAATTCAGCCACCGTCGACGGGAGAATTCTAACGGTCGGTACTTAATACAAAGAATGCCGCAACACTAACAAACGGAGCACGGATCGCGCGGGATTTTTCCTTCTTCCTTTCATTTCCTCACTCCCTCACTTACACTTACATGCACCTCACAAGGAGCGCAATCGGCAGCTTAGTGTTAGAGCTTGCGCCAACTGAGGCGATACCAAGCTGGGAAATCCTCCGCAATTCGATCTGCAGGTCGGCGCCGAATTTGAGCATCCAACGGGGGAAGAACAACGCCAAATCTAGCCATAAACATGTACTATACTTACGGGACTAATTACCTTAGACGTTGCCGAGATGAATGGATGAATTGATTGATTGATTACTGATTCCGAGCGCGTCAACAATGCGCATTAGTCCCGTAAGTGTAGTGCGTTTTTTTACCCGAAGGAGGTGGTGGTCTTCCCCACTGGATGACGAGATCCGGACATAGTATTCGGCCGCAAGTATCGACTAGCGGGGTTTTCCCTATCCAGGTATCTCCCACCAGCAGGGCACCGTCTCAGCCGGGACAAGCTCTAAGCTCCCAACCATCTTATTGTGTATTATACAATCCAGATGAAGAATGAATAATTGAATATGTACGAATTACTTGCCTCCCTGTGTAAATAATGTTGTAATACAATTTGCAATTTCATTACAAAACGATTTACCGTGCAATTTCACTGTTATTTGAATGCCTGAGTTATGTTTGCCAAATATTCCAAGCATTCTTTCTACTTGTTCAGTCCACCTCACTCTCGTTGTGTCACCTGACCCGTGGAGTGCATGACTTTGCAAATTGCTGCAGGTGACTCGTGGTGGCCACTCAACAGGCGTGCTGGCACAGAACACAATGTTACTCATAGTTCAAAGTGCACTTCTTGAACTTTTTTTTTTACTTTCGAGTGTATTATGAAATTTCATTACATTTGTGCAAGCACAGTCGTGAAAATACGCAAAGTGTGAAAAAGTATTTCCAAAAATTTTATTACAATGTCATATTAATTTTATTGAAAATCAGTACTTCAAAAACGGATTTTTTCTTCAACTTCATCAACGTTCAGAATTCAGTAGCCATTTCCACAGCCACCAATAAATGGCCATCGCACTCCACGTCCGCGAAGAACGTCCTTCGAGCGGGGACAGCTGTCGAGCGGACGCAGCGACGACAAACGCGGGGACAGCGCCGGGTCCGCGACACGTGGCCGCCGCCAACGGCGCGGCGCCAGCGCCGGCGCCACCTCCACGTGGCGTGCCTGCACGCGTGCGGGCGAGGCTCGCGGGAGGGAGAGCAGCCAGCCGCGAGGCACGGCCGTGAAGGAACACCGACGCCAGCCAAAGGAAAGAAAGGGAGGAGGCAAGAATGAAGGGTGAAAGTTGCAGGAAATAAAATACTGCATGGGTCAGAGGATTGAGAATATTCGAAGATAGAATTAAGGTACGGGCGAATGAACAGGAGGCGAAGGCAATAGAATCGAAAAAAGTGCCACAAAGTGGGAAAGCGTAATTTTGCTGTGAGAATGGTTACTGGCAAAAAGGAAGAAATGGCGATGGAACAGAGAAGCATAAATGCGGTATAAGACAAAACGATACGACAGAAAGTGGGTGTAATTCGACTTAGAACTATGCAAAAAGGACACAGAAATAAATAGGACTAATAAAGAAGTTGAAGTTTGAAGAAAAAAAGTATACAAATAGTATAGTTATGAACTAAAGAATAAGAATGAGAGAAGTATATTGAACTGATCAAGGAAAACCATTTGCAAAACAGGTAGTTGAACTAACACCGCTGAAAGGATACGCAGTGACATGGTGAATTGCGGTAAGCAGAATAAGAAGAACAGAGTTCTACTACGTATATGGTAGCCAGTAGTGGAAACAAGCTCACTAAAGGCAAGTTAGAATTTTGCAGAGAGAGGGAGAAAAAGGGGGAAAGGGAGGGGGAGGGAGAAAGAAGAGAGGAAGATAGAGATAAGAGAGGAAAGAGGAGAAAGAGAGAAGGGGGACAGAGAAAGGGAGGTGGGAAACAGAAAGGAAGAAAGAGAGAGGGGGCGGAGAAGAGTGAGAGAGTTAAAATGGGGGTGAGGAATGATACCACAATAGGGCAAAGTGTGTGGTGACGGTGTTGGTTCTCCTGATGGCAGTGGTGGTGTTGGCTGTGGCAGTGAACGCGCCTCTAGCCGTGCTGGAGGCGGGCGGCGGGCGATGGGCGTGGGCGGGGCTCGGTGAGCGTCCGAGAGCGGCTAATTTGGTCGGGCTGAGCCGCGCGACACACAATAAAGCGGCGCCTGTGTCAGGGGCGGCGCGGGGCGGCGCGGGGGGTTATTGAATCGCGTCGGAAGCGGTCGCAATAACGGGGTGCGGACGGCGCAATATCGGAGGCGCCCCGGCGCGCCTCCTGCACACCGCCGCCGCCGCCGCCGCCGCCGCCGCCGCCGCCGCCGCCGCCGCCGCCGCCGCCGTTCCCGTCGGGAGGGCGCAAGACCGCCATTGTCCGCGGCGGAAAAAATCTTGGGCTTAGCGCTCCGGCAATTTAGCGACGCGCTGTTCCGGCACGGCACGACGCTTGCGGCGGATTTGGTTCGAAGCAGGATGTGACAAGGGGACGGCACGGGTAGCGGTGCGGCGGAAGCGAATCCACCGACGAGAGGCACGAAAATAAGCAAATATTAAAAAAGAAGGAAATACGACGTACTCAATAGGTATATTTACGATAATCACAGAAGAATAACATATTGCCTGCGAAGATGTGACATACACTTAAAACTATTTTCAATTTTTCACATTTAGAATACGAATACAGGAAACAAATAGAAAATAGTCTAGTTTAATTTAATGCACAAAAAAACAATGCTACTGCTTGATTTGTTTAGCAAAGAGTTACATCGCACAAGAAGTAATAGATTTTAAGACACCTACCAAAGAAAATGTTGAACATATAAAATTAAAAAAAAGAAATAAATGTCGATAAAAACAAACTACAAGGTAAAATTCAAATTCGAATCTATAGTGAAGTGATGATATTCGACAAACTCAAATTTGTGTAGTGTGATAATTTATGGAATTGTTGTTCCATTCCAATGTGAACAATTTTCTCCCAGAATGACGGTAATGTAGCAGATACGTACAATCCAATGTTCTTGAGGGTGTTACATAACCTTAAGGAGCAACAGACATGATATATACAGAAGAGTATCTCACATTTAAAGATCGAAACGTCTATTAATAAAAAAAGTTAACATTACGACTGGAATCATCGTTTAGTTAATTGATTTCCTAAGAGATTTTCATTTCAAACTCCAAACCAGATTGAATTGCCGCTCAGCCATCTCAGCATCTAAACAGGTGTTCAGCAGTTCGCGCACGTTTGACAAGCGCTGCCTGGCGAGCCGCAGGGAGTGGCGCCTGCGCTTGCGCTTGCAACACCGCGAACCGGTCGCGGTCCCGCCCTGCAACGCCGACCCGCGTCCACCTCCAGCGAGGGCGGCCGGCCGTCAGCTAATTCGGGTCCAGCGGCGACGGCGGCAACGGACCGCAGACGCCGCTGTGCCTCCCCGCCCCGCCCCCGCCCCCGCCCCGCCCCGCTCCGTTCCGTTCCATCCCGTCCCGTCCCGTCCCGTCCCGTCCCGTCCCGTCCCGTCCCGTCCCGTGTCCCGTCCCGTCCCGTCCCGTCCCGTCCCATCCCGTCCCGTCCCGTCCCGTCCCGTCCCGTCCCGTCCCGTCCCGTCCCGTCCCGTCCCGTCCCGTCCCGTCCCGTCCCGTCCCGTCCCGTCCCGCCACGGAGAGGGAGCGCGCGGGCGAAACCGGGCAAAGGGAGGAAGACGGAGGCTGTGTGCGAGAGAGACAGGAAGAGAGAGCGAAAGGGACAAAAACGCTGCCTTCGGAAATGGAGCCGCGGATGCCGTTTCGCTGTGCGGCGAACTGCGTTCTGCACGACCGGCTACCGCTCAATGGGCTAAACGTTTCAATTGGAGGCCGATAGCGCGCCGACAGGTGGACCAATGACGACGGGAAAGGCAGTGGTGGTGGTGTTGATGGTAGTGGCGGTCTTGGGGGGTCGAAATGGATGTATTGACGACGAATGCGATAGTAGGTGTAGCGATTTAGTGGTGGTGTGGTGGTGGTGGTGTGTTGGCGGCGGTTGTAGCGATGGCTTCTGGGGAGATGGCGGTGACACTGTTGATGCCGGCAAAAAAGGGTTAACGGTGCAGTACTCGTCCTTGTTGGACTTGGAGAAATACGGTGTTGCTGATAAAGTTGTCGTATAGAGGTGACGGCATGGGAATTCAATCATGATGAATGGGGTGAAGTTGTGAAATGATGATGTTGAAGTTGTGTAGCGGTGGTAGAGCTGACTGGTGGAGTTCATGAAGGAGTTACATGATGGAGGCGGCGGTCATAGCATGCTCATAGAGACGATGATGAGACCGTGGTAACGGATGTGGTTATGGTGGTGGTGATGGTTTGGAAATTATGGTCGGGATGGGCGTCGATAGTGGAGACGGTCGAACGAGTAATGGTATGGGGAAAGCATGCACAAGGAAAGTGGATAGGAGGCAGATAGGGTGAAAGTATTAGAAGGGTTAGGGGAGCAATAGGTGAGATCGCTTTGCAAACAGGTCTGTAGGAGTTGCAATTTGGTGAGGAAAGAGGAGAAGTAAGGTGCATTAGAAATCAATAGAGGATTGAGAATCAATTTGGGGCACTCAAGTGCTATGACACAGAAGAGGAAGAAACAATACATTACTGAAAACTAGGGTAGAAAATGATAGGAATGTAAAAAAGTACTTAGATAAAAATTTAAGTTTAAAATGTAAAAAAAATAGTACAATTTACAATTACAATAAGTAATGGCTGACGTATGTGCACTGTTTTAACACAAAAATAAAAAATAAATTCCGGTCTACCATTAGTAATGTGAAACTAATAAAGCGACGAAAGATATTCATGGCTGGAGACCAACTTTGCCTAAATGCAGAGGGAAAATTGGGTGAACGGCGTAGAGCAGCAGTACACAATCTTAGTGCTCCATACTTGCTGCAGCAGCGGAAGCGTACATCAGCAAGGTGCACCTCTTTTGTCTCAAAAGATGCAGCGACACATGTCGGAGCCCAGACAGGCGCACCGAGCCCTCTGAAAACACACAACTGAGAGAGGCGATGGACAGACGAACAATGAGATTGTATGCAGCAGGAAGCGGGAAGGCGAAAGCCCAATATCTAAGAGGAACAGGGGGTACAAATGGGTGTGACGAAGTGAGGAGCGGGTATTGATTGAATGATTGATTGATTGATTGTTAGTGATTCCGGGCGCGTCAACTACAGAGGTCATTAGTCGTAGTAACTGTAGTGCATGTTCTTTCATCGGGAGGTGACAGTGAACTTCCTTCGCTGGATGGCGAGATCCGGCGCCGACCTACCGTCGACTAGTGGAGTTTTTCCATACCCAGGTATCTCCCACCAGCGGAGCACCGCCCCAGTCGGGACAAGCTCTAAGCCCCCGAACGGTGTCCCGTCATGTGTGGTAGTGTAGTACATGTTAGTGTAAGTGTATCTGTAAGGGGTGAGGATAGGACAAGGAAGAAAAAGAAAGATCGCGCGCGGTCGGTGGACCGTTTGTTAGGGTACTGCTCCGACATTCGCCAGGTACTGATCGGAGAAACCACGAAAAACTACCGATCAGAGCAGCCGGCCGCTAGAATTCTCCTCCAGACAACGGCTGTTAACTATCTAGCTAGTGTCGAAAATCCTGCCGCCATCGGAACTCGAACCTAGAACTTCCCGGTCAGAGGCACTGCAATGACATCAGCGGATGCACTGAGCCACCTCTCCCGGTCGGAGCGGGGAACGGGGCGGCAGGGATCGAGTCGTGGGGGCGACACGAACTCGGCGCTTTCCTCGCCGGCAATTTGCGCGCTCCGCGGCCCGGAACAGCCGCCCCGCCCCCGTCTCCACCCCTTTCCCCCTGCCTCCACCTCCTTTGCAGCCGCCACAACAACCGCCCCGCCGCCCTCGCCGCCGCTCGTGACACTTTCATTAGACGCCCCGGCCAAGTGGGTGCGCCCCAAGATATCCACCCTCCACCGCCTCCCCTCCTTTCCTCCCGCCTCGTTACCTCCCAGTCCTCTCTCCCGTCCTCTTCCCCAATCCCTCCTTCTCCCTCTCCATTTCACTCGCTCGTCGCCGACTTCATCGGGGCCGTTCCCGTTGCCCGGGGCCAGGCGGCTGCATAAAGGCACTTAGGCGGATGTTTGAATTGCGAAGTGGAAGCGTGTGATTTTCATTATTCTGCACCCGAGGTAAAGAGAAGCGCAACGTGCTTTTATGTATGACTCGGCGCAAGGTACGAATTTCTCTGCGCCAAGTGCGAGTTGGAAGTTGGTAATAACTGACATCGGCCTCATCACGACACCTTGATAGCTACTCCCGACACCACTCATCTTGTCATTCAAAAACTGTCGGAGTTAGCGTAAAGACGCTTGTGAGAACTATCTACCTTTTATCATCCCACTTTCTGTCTTCTTAGGACTGAGATTTTTTTCTTGCATGCGGAGTAGAACTTTAATAATATAAAAATAAGTCTCTTAAAAAATATTTGAGAAAGTAAAACGACAAATGGGCCGACCTGGATGGCCGAGGTGGCTAAGAGCGAGTACCGACTCAGCGCTTCGGTCCGAAGGGTCGCGGGTTCGAGTCCCGCCTTGGGCATGGCTGTTTGTCCCTTGACTTGGTGTGTGTGTGTTGTCGCGGAGGGCCTCGCGTTCTGCTGACCCCAGATCAGAGGAGCCCGCAAGTGTTTGTCTAGTGTATGATCGAGTATGCGTCCCTTCGGGAAGTAAAGGGCAACCGGCTGTCGGCTGGATAAAAGCCCTAGGAAAAAAACAACGACAAATGGCATATTTCAGAATCTTTCGTCCAAGACTCGTCTACAGAGTTTGAGTTTGAGAAGAAAATTGCCCCGTCCCCTGTATTGGAAGCATCGCCCATGAGGAGCGTGACCGCTCCTGAATGTGGGTCGCGGGCGGTGGGTGAGGTTACTTTCATTCTGCTCGAGCTCCGAATTTTCGGACATGACCCACCTTGTCCTTGCACTCGTCGCTTTCGACTGGGATGATGCCGGCAGCACTTAAGTCTACTTCCTCGGCAGACGATGTTGCTCGTCTTGAGTTCTCCACAACTTTGGCTGTAACCCCTCTGGTAAACAAACACGTAACTTACGGACGTACCCTATTATCCGAAGCATCTCCAAACTTCTACAAAGGGCTTCCCGTAATCCACTACGTTTCCGCTGCAGCAGACAAGTCTCCGGAGGCTTATGATAATGACAGCATCTACAACCCCTTCGTAGTATGTTTTTAGGAAGATGAAGTCAGAACCTATTGAATTTTACTACAGTTTGAGAAGCTAATGTCAATAACATTCTCGTAAAAGGCTCTTTACATGGCCAAAATTGGTTATGGAAAACATACAAAATTACAGAAATTACATAAATTCAAGGTTGCATAAAAAATGGAAGGTACATATTCACGTATGCAGTATCACCATACACAAAATGTTATCACCTCGTTGTTTTAAAATCAAAGATTAAGAATTACTAAATAATCACTACTTCACTACACATTACTTGGACTTTTTTCTTAATACTAGGTTCTCACTTGTCGCGGCAAGCTCAGAGACCTATTGGGATCTAACGTTCCGTACTGAGTTAAGTTAAATTCCTAATATCAAGAAAAATTCCCGACAAGTACTCATTAGTACCTCATGATTCACTGTCATCCCCGTAAAACAAAGTCGTAATTTGGGAAGGGCGACGCGTTGTTTGTGGTCAAATTTCCGTCTGTGAGACATACTGTTCCAATGCAGGTCACTCCAAGTGGAATTTGTGGTGAATGAAGCGGACTCGCTGAAGATTTCGTATAGGTTCTCCTGATTCCTCTGTCTCTTAATTCGGCCATCCATTCTCATCATCATCGTCATCGCCATGCCCACAGGGCAACGCGAAACATGATAGAACAAATAAATAAAATAAATAACAATTAGGTAAATAAAATAAAAATACATATAATAAATAACTGAAATTGTAGAGGTCTTCCCAAGCAGACGCCCATCCAACAAGTGTTCGTCCAGTGCTGCTAGCGGTCCTGGCGAGCATCCTACAACCGAAAGCGATCGTCATCGCAGTCCGTTCTCTCCCTTCCTCCCTCTCCCCCTCTGCGACCTGGAAAAGCAGCGGCTGCGTCCGCAAGGTCGCATGCGCCCGTTGCACGCTTCACTAATTGCAGCGGCTGATTACTTCAATCAGGGCCCGCGCCGCCACGACCGGCACAGGGAGAAGCAAGGAGCCGCCCGAAACCCGGCGGAGGAAAGCGAGGGCGCCCGCCCGCCCGCCCGCCCGCGCGGCCTTTCACGGGTGGGCGGGAATCTCCGGATGGAGGCTCCGGGGGCGGGCGCAAAGAAGGGAGAGGGGGGTCCAAGACGTAAGGAACACTTCTAGAAAGACAATAAAGAGAGAATGCAGGTTTCCGAATAAATGCTGTGTACGATTTTGGCGCTGGTATTGTTCATTGGTACAAGAACAGACAGACGATGTGGAAAAATCACTATTGGTATCAGAATCTAAACGAATATTACCGTCGAAATCTTGAAATGTATGTTTTGCAACATATAATAATCGTTTCCATACTTTGAATTTTGTATATAACAGAAAAAAGTTACTAAACATTGATGTGTTGTTACTAAACATTGACTTATACCATTATAGGATATTGTGACGTCGTGGGAATACACAATAATCACAGACACGAGCTTCAATGATAAATATGTACAGGTTTATTCACAATATGTACAGTAATAATTAAGTTACTCAGCTCTGGTAGATCTTTACTTCCCTGATCGCAGGAGCGATCCTTAAAAATGAATAACTGACTCGTGGCCCGCGCCACTCCTGAGCGAGCCTCCCGCACACAGCAGACAGCTCCGGCGACCTCTGTCCCCAGTGGATATAGTCCACAACGGCGTCCCAACACATGGTTTGCCGCACGAGCCTAGCTCGGCTCCGCACCGCCCTGGGCGCAAGTTTTTGTGCGTTCGCACGAGGGTTCCCTCTCAGCTCAACAAAACCCCGCCCCCGCGCTCTGCGTTCGCTCTTATATAGCTACCACCCACGTGACCTGAAACGTCACTGGGTTTTGCACACGGCCCACACTGACCGCTTTGCCAGGCATTTTTGGACATCCATTTCCATGGATTCCAAGAATTTGTTCCGCGGCACGCGGCAAAAATGCGCTGTCCCGCATTTTGAGCATCCCTTTCCCTAGCTCTTAGGATTTCTCAGAATACCTCGGCGTGTCACATCCTGCCTGGCCCCTGGCGTCTAATCCTCTGCCGTCGCACCTTTGTGTCGCTCGGCGGTTGCTGGCTGTAGCCTTACAATATGTTACAATATAAGATGTCAAATTGTTCTTCCATAAATAGGTTAACACTACAATTTCTCAAACATATTAAAACTTTGCTTTGATACTTAATATTTCTTTTCTTGAAGATTCCCATCAAATTGTACGTAAAACTCTATCACAATAGGCAGCTCAGATGAAACCAAGTTACAACCATCACAACACTAACAAAATCTAGGCTGGGCGCTTCATGAATTTTCAATTCTCATGGACATTTATGTTCATGTAAAATGTATTGTGCTGTAAATATCAGCCATTGATTCAATTAGAAAGCAAGTATATGCATACCAACTTCTTAACTTAAACATCTTAATAATTAACGCTTATTATTTTTTTCTGTCGAGCAGAAAGTTGTATATGTGTGTTTAATTTTCGACTACAAGAAATTCTCTGGGACACGTGTTACTGTTCGGTCTTATATTTACATCACTGTTCCAAGAGAAGAATGAATTGAAATAAAATTCTGAAATCTTCCTTTAGACACTTTTTTACTATTTTCCGGAATTTCCATTCTAACAACCATCTTAATAGTGCTCGTTCGGGCATTTAAAAATAGAAAACAATTTATACATTCTTCCACTTTCGATCGATAATAGCATAACAATAAGCATAAATATCAACTCTTACTGTTCACGTGTTTTGCTGCATAATATATTTTTCACCATATATGCTGCTGCTGAATGTAGCACCCACTCCACGCATTTCCGCATTGAGTGTACATTATTTCCCAACCTTCGTTTGAATAACCACCCTAAAAATACGGGTGTTATATATGAAGCACCAGAGTCAACTTTATTGCCGAAAAAACACACCGTCCATTTCTTTACAGCCCCAACTGGGTTTCGCTAACTTCTGTGGCAGCCGCTTCCGCATTAATATTTACCCCTCGAATATATTAACGAAATGTAGCGGCGCAATTCCAACGAAACCGAGGGGCGGGCGTGAACGTTATCGACCGACCACTAACAGCGTTGCCAAACAGCGCGTCTGCACGCCTCCAAGCCAACCCGCAGCTCCCGCTGCCTTCAACGTCCCCCCATCCCTCCGAGCGCGCCTCATCGCCGCCCCCGCCACAAACCCCGTCCCCGCTTCCACGCCGCCACGCCCACTACGCTGCACCCTGCTATCTTGCTGTCACTCCCGCCGGACAGTCAGCCGTTTTAATGTCCCGCGGTCACCACGTCCCCCTTCTCATTCTCGCTCACTATGCCAGAGCCACAGTGCACCACTACTTACAACACTGCTACCAACGCCACCACCACCTTCACCACAGTCATAATCACCGCCTCCGTCATCACCACCACCATTACCACCGTCATCACCACCATAATTACCACCGTCATCACCGCCACCACCACCACTTCCATCATCACCATCACCACCTCCGTCATCACCGCCATCATCACTGTTCCCATCGTCCAGCTCTCAATTTAACGATAAACCATATATAATAGCTTCCACTCCGCCAGCCGTTGCCGCATCTTCCCGGTACCTCGAATTCTTCTTTCCGCAGTCCCGCCAACGTTCGCCCCCGCGTCACCTCCATACCACCCTACAGCCCCGCCCCCTCATTCTCGCAACCTCCATCTCCTCCCGCTGCTCCGCCCCGCCCCACCCCCCTGCGGGCGCCCCTGGTCCGACGCGGCGCGGCGCGGCGCGGCATGGAGTGGCGAGGGCTCGTCGCATTGTGCGCACGTGAGGAGAGGTGTGTGAGAGACGAGGCGGAAGCCCATTGTCCCGCGGCCTCCTGCAGTCGAGGAGCCGCGCGTGGAGGCGCTGCGCTGGCTGGGAGGTCTCCCGAGCAACGCCCCCTGCAGCAACCCGCGCCCGGCGACAAAGCGGACAAGTGCGGCGAGGAAACACATGAACGCCTATGTTCAAAGGAAGAGTTCGCCGTATGGGATCCACAAAGCTCTATACTACGTTGGTACAAGACAATGAGTGTCGTTGCCTCCAGTCGTGAATGTTCAAGCCTAATATTAAACTTTGGCCTCTACTTCATCGTTTTAACCTGTTACCTTATTCGATGAAACCCTAAAAAATGAAGCCACAAGAGAGAATAAATCCTGTATAACCCATTTACATTTTAAGCTCTATTATAAAATTATTAATTTTTAATACACATTCGCAAGATATATCAAACCTGAAATTATCTTTGAAAAAGCAGACTTTTCAGAAATTTTGAATGTCAAATATTTACGTTCTACAGTAAAAGAAATCAAAAAAGAAGAATGGGAGCAAAAATCCATCAATTATATGAATGTGTTTTTCGACATTTCCCGTGTTTTTTTAAACTCGATGATCCCGTCTCCATTCACTGTGGAACTAAAAACCAGCAAGTGTTTTGTTCAGAAAAAAACCCAGATGTTCCTAATAGATACGTGTTATCGGTTTCATCACAGCCACGTACTCCATGAAGAGGCTCATTTTGCAGGCGAAACGTGGCCGCAGAGGCCGTACGTCTTATTGACTTGTCCAAGGGAGCGGGAGGGGGCGGACCCCTTTCGCAAGGCGACTTCCCTTCGCCCTGCGAGGGCGGCCTTAACGACGGGGAAGTCCTGGCATCGACCGCCCTCGCCCTTGCAGCCCGCGCGGCGCCCACGCGTGTTCGGCAGCCCTCCCCCCCCCCGCCCCCCGGCCAAAGGACGGCGACGGTGCCTACGCGGGCTTCCTGCGGAAACACTACGAGAAAGCAGCAAACGGAACAAAATAAGAACTGCCCCATTGCTTTTGGGTTGGTTGGTTGATTGGTTGTTAGTGACTCCGGGTGCGTGAACTACCGAGTCATTACTCCCGTAAGTGTAGTGCATGTTTTCCCTCGGCAGATGGCGGTAATCTTCCTCTGCTGAATGGCGTATTTCTGGCGCCGACCTACCGTCGTCTAGCGGGTATTCCCATCAACCAGGTATCTCCCACCAGCTGCATCGGGACACCGCCCCAGCCGGGACAAGCTCTAAGCTCCCGACCGACCTCCCGGCATTTGTGGTACTATGGTTTATGTCAGTGTAAGTGTATATAAGGGGTAAGGATGGGACAAGAGGTAAGAAAGATCGCGCGCGGTCCGTGGCCCGTTTGTTAGGGTACCGCTCCTGCTTTTGCCTGGTGTTGATCGGAGAAACCACGAAAAACTACCGATCAGAGCAGCCGGCCTCCAGAATTCTTCTCCAGACAGCGACTGAATTCGACCTAGCTGACAAGCTAGTATCCAAAATAGTGCCAACGTCGGGACTCGAACCTAGGACCTTCCGGTCAAAGGATCTGTTGTGACATCAGCCAATGCACTGAGACACCTTTCCCGGTAATTGTTTTCTGGTAACAGTAATAGTACGTCGTTAATGTCGACGTACAAACTGGTCCCTGCGTGGCTGATTTCGTTTCGTTGCCACGCGTAAGTATAACTCTTTGCGAAAACAAGAGAATCAATATGCAACCATCGCTTTCAGATTCTGAAGCAACTATGATGAGCGAATATCGAACACGACACTATCGTACATTCTATACTCTCGTAGAAAGTGACGGTAAAATATCACAAAATGAGGTAAATTCGTAAACTTACATTGTACCAATCTGTTAATTTTACGTAGGTTAAATGTCTTCCCCAAAATTTACCACGTAGTAGCAAATGTGTCAAATTCTCCTTAAAAATGTTAACGGACAAAATGCACTTGAAGAAAAGTTAGTACACTTTAAACATCATTCCTTAAAATTCTTTACTTTTAATGTATTGTCTTTTTCAGAGCAGCTCATTCAACATTCAATTCGTCACTAGTCTCAATAGAATTTAAGTTAACGCCCTTCGAACTTTCCATATATAATACTACGATTTTTAGCTGTGCTCGGTTGTCAGACGAGGACAAAACAACGGAGTCGACCGCGAGCCTCCTCCGGCAGTATGAGTGGTCGGTCGCAGGGCGAGCACAGGTTGATGCCCTGCCGCTCCGACCCGCGTCGCGTCGCGTCGCCCTCTGAAAGCCTCTTCTGACAGAGGCCCTATCTCGCAGGAGGCAGCCGCATGGCAAGGCGTCGCCAGTGAAGTGAGGAGCGACTAAATCCCGGCGGCCGCCCCGCCACTGCCGGTGTCCGCCAGCCGGGCGTTCCCAGGCGCCCCGGGACGCCGCCACGGCCGTCGCGTTCCGGAGATCAAACAGCGCCTTTGAGGCCCTTTGAGGGCCCGTCCGCCGCGCCGCCGCGAAGCGCCGTGGCACGAGGCGACGCGACGCGGCGCGACGCGCCGGGTCCCGTTATTGCGTGCGCGGCCCACGCGCCTTTCAGACGCCTTCGGACGGCGGCGGAGGGAGAGGAGGCGGTTGAGGAGGACGTGGTAATGAAAGTGGAAGCGGGAAGGCAGTTCGAAATAGGGATGCGATGCTATGTTGGCGACAGAGATGGAGTCAATGGCGGCTCGGGTGGCAGTAGCAACGTGGCAGCGACGTCAACGGTGACAAGATAGGATGCCGGGTCATATAACAAAATTGGCGACGTCTGTAGTGATGGCATCGATTAGATCCGGTGCCACAGAGAGAATTCCATCAAGTGTACACGAAGAAGGAACGCGACATCGACAACAACACATCTATGTTTTTAAACGTTACTGGTAATATAATATCGCGCCAAAACCAACGATGTCTTTAAAACTCTGCATTAGTAACCATTAATACTCACAAGGGGAGTAACTTGGCCATGATCGGGTTTACTACTATTTCATTCAGTTTTTACCTTTCAAAATAAAGTTAAAAATGATCAGGACAATTAACAAAAGTTTTATCTGCTTAGATAATTGAAAAACAATATAGATTTAATTTATCGAAGAAACCTCTGTTTTAATTACTTTTCACCCTTCGTTACTTTGGTCCGAAGAATGTCCAATTTATGGATCTCTCGAAAGTACAAGTTTTTATTATGACAGTACGTTTTTCATTCAAAAATAGAAAATCATCCACGTAAAAACATCGAACACAAAACATCGATGTTAAAATACATGGAACAAAAACATCGATGTTAATAAACATCGAACACAAAACATCCACCTTAAACATCGAATCAAAAAGTCGATATTAAAAAATCGAACAAAAAACATCCATATTAAAAAAAATCGAACAAAAACATCGATGTTAAAACATCGATATTATAAAACATCGATCATAAAACATCAATATTGAATGCATCGATGATTTCATACAAACATGGATGTTTTGAAAACATCGACATGGATGTCGCATCGCTAACACGAAGTGGTGATGGCGCTGGCGACAGTGGCGAGGCGACGGCGGCAGCGAGTGGAGGAGGCGGCCTTTGTCCCGGGAGGACACGTGGGTCGCGCGAGTGAAGGACCGCGTAGGAATCCGTGAGGAGGCGCGGAGGCGGAGGCGGAGCGCAGGAAGAGGCGGGCGCTGGGACCGGAAGCCTGCGCCGCGCGCAGCATGTCTGAGAGGCGGTGAGCTAAGCGATGCGCAGACACGGCCCGTGCCTTTCATGCAGCGCCGGATGGTGGACACGAAAGGGACGGAGTATTAGACGGAGAAGAAAGAACACTTGCCTGCTTAGAGTCCGGTCCGAATTAATAATAATAACAATAATGTACTGCCAGATCATTCAAAAGACTGGGAAGTGCTTTATTGGAAACAGCCCAATTTTGAGTACAGTATAGTAGAGACACCAACCGTTAGTAGATCTGATCAGCTCCTTCGGAAGCTGGTTGCAACCTGGAGTAGATTTTATATTCAATCGACTCGTAATATCTTTAGTCGTGAATTTAAGGAACAACAATAATAATAATAATAATAATAATAGTAATAATAATAATAATAATAATAATAATAATAATAATAATAACAATAACAACAAGGAATATTGACTGGTAATTAATTCATTAGTCTCACAGCAAAGTTCTCAAAGTAACGACAGTGGTAAACAGCTATAACGGTTTCATTAGAAAACGCATAAAGATGTGTATTCCATAGAGGCGATAGTCATGATCAGAAGTTCTGAAACGGTTCGCTTGTTTCACATAAATACTATCTAGTAAGTAATAAATGGATGCATGGAAGGAATGCAACACGAATATACAGGCAAGTACTACAGTAAATAACCTGATCAGTATCAATTCACTTAAATCTCCATTCACAGCTTCACAGACAGCATGCGATTTGTACCGGACTTTACTGCTAAACAAGATGTATTCACTGGAAAGAGATACACAATTATTCCTTCTTTCTGAATATGTACTTCTGGATTTCTCAGAAAAATATTATTATCACGTACATCAAAATAATGAATATGACATTGTGTTCGCTAATTGAACACAATATTGAGGAGCCTTGTATAAACGCGGAAGGAATGTTCCATTTATGCACCCATACGAGTCAAAACGTAACGATTCTAACACAGCAACAAATTAGTTTGAAGTGTCACATCGTACAAGAACTAACACTGAGAACTTAACCATAATATATGAATTACAGTTATAAAAATGATGAGTGAAGGCCGTGAACTATTTTAAGATCAGTATGAATAATGCAAATACAGAACGGGTACATTTCTATTGGTGACAGACGGAGTAGAAATAAAAAAAATCACCACGACTGCTTGTGCACATTTACTGCGCATAACCGGTCAACCACCACCATCAGCAATTTCACGCTCTTATGCAACAAATCATTCACAATTCTCGTGACATCATACAAACGTCTTAGAACTGTGTATGTGATATGCATTCCTTTACGCCATCTCATACAACGAAGTTGTACATACGTAGACTCCTAATATTACAGTGACATCATTTTACATGTTCAGTAAAAAAAGACGCTGCCAGTAAGTAGTGCTCACACCGACGTTCTGTATTCCGCAAAGGCAACGTTGTTCATAGACGGTTTGAAGATGTATTCTTAACGGCTTGACATACTCTTGGCAACCTCTAGCGCAATTTTACTCAGTACAAACTCTACAACATCACTCATGTTACTGCGACTCGCATTCTGAGACATAGTTGAATGAATAAGTTAACATCTAGACTCAGATATTAAAATGGCATAGAATTTGATTAATATTTGTTCTATCCAAAGTTTTCTTGACCAAATCGTAAATATTTTCAAGAATTGCGTGTTGATGGTGTGACAATATCAGGATAACGATTAAATTGCCACTATTTGACCTAAAATGTAACTATGATGTCAATCTTCTCTCTGGGCGTGATAAGTAAGAAATTATACGTGTGTACGAACTTCATCTGGAAAAAATAAGACATTCATATTTATTTCACATGACTTTTGTACCAGATATACTTTTTTTTCAAGCATAAATGATTGAAACTATTTAATCTTAAACATCAGTAAAAATACACTTTTAAAATATTTATTTCATTTTACAGTATTTTTTTCTTTCTCCACTGTATACAATATATCCCAATTTTATCCATTATTTATCCAAAATTATATCCATTTTCTCAATTCATATATGTACGCGAATGTCACGTCAAACAGAACTTCACGGTGGATCGGTAGTATATCAGAAGCAGGGAACCTACACACACATCGAAACAATCAACGGGTCCAGTAACGTAACGAAATGAGTGCGGGTCTGCCCGCAAACGTATATCCGGGACCCCCTTGAGAAAAGTGTATAGCAAACATAAATAGCGTAACTTAAATAATGAAAGAATATCCCCTAGAAATAGGCCCTTCGTTACCTGGACTCGCACGTATCACGGACGCGAACGTTTCGCCAATGAACGGGTTACTTAAAACAACTCTAAACACAACCGCATCTTACTCGCCAAGTCCTTCCGAGATTTCCAGGCGTCTCTAAAGGTAGGCCACAGTCTCAGAAATTTCTGCATTACTTTTAATATAAAGTACATGAAAGTAATTATCATGTCGTAAATTAAATTTAATGTATATGAACAGTAACTTTAATGCACATGTACATTAAATTTAATGTACTTGTAAATTAAATTTAATGTACGTGAATAATTAAATATATGCAGGCAAGTGAGTTAAGTCAACAGTCGTACATTAAATCTACATTGATTTTAATTTACACATTAAATTTTATGTACATGTACATTAATGTACATTTAATGTGCAATGTACATTAAAATTCATGTACAGTCGTACATTAAATCTATATTCAATTTAATGTTATTTCTGACAGTGCACTGTTGGGTCCTCCTCGCCTCCGGCGGAGGCCGCCTGGAATAGACGCGCGCAGAAGAACGAGTTTTGCGGCGGCGGGGGCGGTCGTGTGGAGGCGGGGGGGGTCCTCATTTGCGCGCGCCGCCGAGCGTCCCGTGGGCGCCGCCGAGGTCCTCCGCCCGTGACTCACAGCGGCATCCCGCCCCGCACAGTGGGGCCAAAGTAGGAACTGTCCCTCTGTGTATAGCACGATGTAATAAACTGTCGGTGTGTGAAGTGCACAAGTAGTGGAAATACTAACTCAAGTACTGATTAATGATTTTAAATAACAAATAATGCTAAGCATTACGCGGCTAG
The DNA here is from genome assembly GCA_011170035.1 of Teleogryllus occipitalis. Classification (NCBI taxonomy): domain Eukaryota; kingdom Metazoa; phylum Arthropoda; class Insecta; order Orthoptera; family Gryllidae; genus Teleogryllus; species Teleogryllus occipitalis. The sequence continues at coordinate 199,471 of BLKR01009026.1, forward strand.
TGTCACTAATTAAGAAACACTCTTCTCGAAGTGGCTGCTCGAGAAGTTTTTTAAATTTTTTTTTAATGTAAGCTGACCTGCCTATCAAGAGGCCCTTGCCCCTTGGGATGTTATTGGCTATTATTATTATTATTATTATTATTATTATTATTATTATTATTATTATTATTATTAATGTGCTAAGGAAATACGCCAGTTTTATACCTTTTACAAGAAACCATTTCACGAAAACCAGAAAGTGTGCTACTACAGGAAAGGAAGTGTTAAGCGAAAAATTTAACATTTCATATAAATGAAACATTATATGAAATTTGTTATATCTAATATGTATCTTGAGAAATTGATATTTCTCAATTAATGGAATTTTGGCTTACATTGCAGTGGCTGACAAAATGCTTCCAAAAGACAGAAAATGCCCCAGAATGACATGACTGTTTTTTGGCCCAGTGTGGGCCGAATGAGCTCACATGAGAGGCGAAAATGGGAATGGCGGAGGCGCCGGGTCTCAGTGTGGTTGTGGGAGAAACAGGATGTGACTTGACACAGGAAAGGAAAGGGAAGGTGAATGTGCAAATGCTTCTGTAGGCGGAGCGGTGCTATGAAGCACTCAAGTAGGGTCCAGCGTTCCCTTTCATGTTGCATAAAATTCCTTTCAGGAACCCCAAGTATCGTCTGCATAAGACAACACGTATTTGTCATAAGCGAATGACTAGATCGCATACGAACAAGTTTCAAGATTAGTGTAGTAACCGAGAAAGTGATCGTGACCTAAAACGAATTATTACATCAAGAAACTAGAACGACGGAAGGTGAGTTTTAAAGGAATAATTACATTCGAGTGGAAGCGATGATGCGAGGTGCGACTGGACCAAAAGGGGAAACATCAGTTGCACGCTTTTCACATAAAACGTGTCATTCAAATACGAGATTTTTATTTATAGACGTGTATACTGATGAAGTGAGAGAATAGGTGTTCACTTTCGTTTTCTATTGCATTGTGAATTTTCTGTGTCCTATGTACTTACACGGCGTGCTCCGATCGAATTTATGTTGCAATCCTGTTGGTCGTGGCAGTGACAGTAATGGCAGTGGGAAACCCGTGGGCATCTTTTAACTGCTTGCAGGAGTGATGGAGGCATCCGCACGGAGGCGGCGAAGTTGGAGTGAGCAGCGCCTAAGTTTCAAGAGGGGTTCCACAAGGTGAATGTTTTGCAGAGCACCGACCTCCCACCGACTCACCACGGGGAGGAAATCCTTTCATGGACGCAGCACTTTCCCTGAAGTTCCTTCCAAGCAACAATTTTGACTTCATGTTGTTTTTGTTTTTTCGTTTTTGAGAAACACTTCACAAAAAATGAAATATAAGACACAGTTTATTATAGGAAATTAAAAATAATGATTGTTAATTTAAAATATTAAAATTAATTGTAACACTACTACTTCTGGAACATTTACTTTATTATTTATTAAGCCGATTCAAATTTATATTTAACTACATTCTGGAACCCATTACTTCATTAAAGAATCCACTCGTTATTGTCGAACTGTTTGAACCAAGGCAATGTACCTCAAGTGAATGTCAACATGCTTTATATTGTTTTTGTAATGTCAATACAAGGAAAGGTTTTAAAAAGATAATGATTTTTAATATTTTATGTGAAGTAAAGTGAATTTAGTAAATTTTTGCATTGTAAGCGAAAACAGCAATACCATCTCTGGCATTTAAGTTATCACTGTTTCTTCCGTCACCATTATTTCTCGTCATGAGGACAGTGAAGTTTTCACATTCTAGATGTTATGAAAGGAATCAGTATTACCGTTAGAACTGTTCACCATAACCGATTTGCAACTGGGTCTCATACCGTATTTTTGAAGACGACCGAAAACATATTTTAGAATGAAAACTGTCATTAAATTCTAGTCATCAGCAAGTAGTTATAACATACGTAGTATAGGTATGTATATAACATAAGTAGTAGTTAAATACATACCTATCAGCAACGATGAGCAATATCTCCAATAGTGAGAAGATATTATGTCAGAGCTCGACCTGAGCTACAGCAACATGGTAGAGGAAGAAGAAAAGAAAACAGGAAAGTAAAAGAAGAGGAATATAAGATGAAAAAAGTGAAGACGCAAAATGAGATGGAGGAAACATAATCTGAAGAAGCATAAAGAAGACGAACGAACCAAAAGACGGCAAAGGAACAAAAAGAAGACGAAGGAACAAAAAGAAGACGAAGGAACAAAAAGAAGACGAAGGAGCAAAACGAAGACGAAGGAGCAAAACGAAGACGAAGGAGCAAAAAGAAGACGAAGGAGCAAAAAGAAGACGAAGGAGCAAAAAGAAGACGAAGGAACAAAGGAAGGTGAAGAAACAAAAGAGAGTGAAACAAAAGCAGGTGAAGAAGCAAAAGGACAAGCGACATAAGGCAAAAACAAAAGATGACGAAAAAGAAGAAAGAAAAAAATAATATGAATAAAAAGAAAACGAACCACACTAGTACCCGTCACTCCTACAGATACGGCAGTGAGCTACTAGAAGCGCGGAGCGGCACGGCGAGCGGGGCGGGGCTGGGCGGGATGGGGCGGGGCAGGGCGGGGCGAGGGGGGGGGGCGGCGCGGCGGGGCAACGCGCCGGAGCAGACCCGCGGCGCGCAGCTCCGTACAAGGCATGGGCTCATTCGCCTGGCTTGCGTAAGAGCCGCAGTGCGCCGCCGCCGTCTCCACCACACGCACCGGTCCCGGCGCCGGAAGTGCCGCCGCGCCTCTCGCAGAAATCGCTGCGTCTCGGGCACCATCCATCACGCGCACCAATACGGTAAACCACAAGGCAGTGGACGCCCGTGAGTCACCGGGTGGAGAAACCATCGAGTGACGCTGTCGCATCAGTGTTGCATCCGAGTGACTCCTGCTCAGGCGTGTTGGGAATAATATCAAAAGGTTCCCACAATGTGGGATTCTGAAGCTTCACTATCCTAGCAGAGAGTTAAAGGACGTGCAAGTCGAGATGACGTTGAGACACAACTGATTTCTTATTTAAAACTTCAGCTCTGTATTTGCAACGAGTTGATTACAGGCTTTGAAGCAGCATTAATATTTAAAGAAACAAGAAAATAAAAGATGTTGCATTTGTTTTGCATTTGAAAACTCTCTAATCACATTTTAACAAACGTATAAGTATTATGTTTGTGTAAAGTTGTCCAGGTATGCCCGGAACCTCACGCTCCCTTGACGTTCACTTTCCTTCACCCGAACCCCCAGATGAACAATTTAAATGTTATATACGAACAAATTATTCGTAGGGAGCAACAGCATTATCCCATAACAATATTTACCAATACGGTAAATATTGCTCCTTACACATTTTGGAACATTTTACAATGCAATAAATAATTGTAGTGTATATTCCTAATTCTGAAATGTTATTTTATGCAGAAACTAACATATACAGAAATTATATAGTTTATACCTTTAATCTAAGGTAGTTTCGTTATACAAAAAATATACTTTCGCAATGGGGGGGGAGCTGTGATCGAGATGAGTTTGCTCAACACTTTCCTACGCGGGGAGGAGGATGGCATCCTGAAACACCCCGCCCGCACGATGGAATCCGCCCCGTGCGAACGTGTTCGAAGCGCGGGTCTGCCCCACGATTGCCGACGAACGGCGAACGGGCGGGGGGCCTGGCGGCGGCGGCGCCCGGGCGCGCTGCCAACTTCCTGGGTGGGGCCCGTGGGGCGCCCACACATACGCCGGTGCGTGGCCTGCGCCGCCCCGCGCCTCCCCTCTCCAAGCCGTCCCGCACGCTCCCTCGCCGCCCCGCCCCGCCCCACGCCACCCCTTCCCCCCCATCCCAGCGCCGCTTCGCACCGCACCGTCCCGCCCCACACTACGCAACCCCACGCAGCCCCGCACCGCCCAGTGCCACCCCACGCCGCCCCACGCCTCATCACGCCGCCCCACGCCCCCCCCCCCCACGCCGCCCCACCCCGCCCCACCCCGCCTCGCCCCGCCCCGCTCCGCCTCGCCCCGCCTTGCCTCGCCCCGCCCCGCCCCGCCCCGTCCCGCCCGTCCCTACGCAACCTCATGCTGTACCGCCCGCTCTGCCAGGCGCCGCGCCGTCCCGCCCCACACGACGCCACCCCACAAGACCCCACGCTGCCCCGCCCCGCCCAGTGCCACCCCACACCGCCCCGCCCGTCTCTACGCAACCTCACGCTGTACCGCCCGCTCTGCCCGGCGCCGCGCCGTCCCGCCCCGCCCATTCTCCCATTTTCTCCCATTTTCACACATTTTCGCACATGCCCGCCCAACCTCTCACCACGCCGCCCTACGCTGCCCCACGCAGCTCCACGCGCCTCCTCACGCCTTGCCACGCCCCCCCGCCCGCCGCCTTGCGCCTTACTCTACCAGCCTCACCACTCCACCCAGCCTCGCTTTGCCCAGCCCCGCGCCGACCCGCGCACCACGTCCTCCAGACCTCGCTCGGTATCTGACAGCGCCGAAGACGGGAAACTAATTGTGTGACAAAAATCTGTGTATCTGAGTCTACTTGCCTTTACTATGATGGCTTGAGTTATGTTTCTGTTCGACGAACTAGAAAAGTAACACAGGTGTTTGGAATACGAATGCGATTTTCTACACACCGAAATGTACTGAATATTTATTTGGTAGGAAAATCACACAAAAGATTAAAGATTTCAATGGTAGCTTGTTTGATCTTATTTACTTGTACTATAAAATGATTCTTCCCCGAAACCCAGGAAACAATCCTATTTTATTTAGCCTTCAGCAAAAGCGAAGTTCAACAAAGCGAACTCATATGAAACAAGACAAACGGAATGAAAAATGAAATATGGATTCCATGCTTCACGCCCTTGTAAAAGTGATAAAATTTTAAACCATTCAATATTCATTTACGGTTAACCATGTGTACTAGAAGACAGAGTCATCAGGTGAGTCAAGGCCACAATAAATCGCTTTCTTCGGCTCATTTCAGTCAAGGCGATCGACGTTTTGAATCTGTTGAATATGGAAAAGCCGACGAGACCTAAATTAAGAAAGGCGCGTTCTTCGCGAATTAATTTTAGGCCCCTAATTGCCGGCGCTTTCATTAACACCAAAGGCTACTCGGATGATCAATCACCCAAGAAGCCGCGCAATAAATCCCGACTCCAATTTTCGGTTCTTCTCGAAGTGTAACGTCGCGCCGCGCTACTTCCGTCGATTAATCGTCGCTCGCGAGGTTCTTCCGTCGCCCGTCGGCAGACTTTCAACGCGCGCCGACCTCCATTATTCAAATAAGGCAGTTCTCGTCCCCACAACACTCCTTGCTTCCAAATGCATGTCGACTGATTTCGCACTCGTCTTCCGAGAGAAATCAGTCAGTCATGGAATAAGTAATTTAATGTTACTACCTCTCGTCAAATATTCACTATTTTTGTATTGGAATGCTAAATGTTGGTAAAATTTGTTTAATCGTAAATCAATCACTTTCATATTTTTTGTTTTTAAATTGTTTTGCCGTATTCCGCAAAGTTACACGTTGCTAGAGCTGAGGAAAACAATTAATTTTCGTTGATGAAAATATCTTGATTTCGTCGAGTTGAATGACGGGCGTTATTTAATGAAACGAACTGAAACATGGTATTTATATTTTATAACTCGTGGAAAGTTATGAAAACTTGTTAATTGTGTATTTTAGGTGCCTAAAATGAGCTTCAACACGTGGTTTAAGCTCAACATTGGACAGCGCGAATAGAAATGAGTAAGGAGGATGCTGAACTCCACTTGGAGATTTATGTTTCATTGAATTCTTTCATTTTAAATATTAATCGCAAAGTCATCCATGTGTTGTTGTGAATGATTACACCTGACGGCATAATAATACATTCCGAAACGCAGGCAAACTCGGAAGTGTTTGTTTACTTTGCCAATATCCTGTAACAATACGCTAGTCATCAACACTTCGTCGTGAAATACAGCTTAAAGCCGAGCACATGCTTACAGGCAGCTATGCCAACGTTCCGGCACTGGAAAATTTAAGGGGCCCTGATTGAGAGGCCTGCGCTACCGAGTCACCGAGTGTCACCGCCCGGCCCACGGAGCGGCTTCCGGCCTTGGGGTCACGGTCGACGAGCCATGTCGCACGGCGCCGGCTCCCGACCACGGTCTAGCTCCGGCGCTGGCGCTGCCCACGGCCGCGTCGTCCTCGCCCCTCCGAAGCACTGCCGCTAGGCGATCGCCCGGGGCCCCGCAAATGGGGCTAATGGGGAAAATTAGTAAAAAAATTGAAAAAGAAATTAGAACTCGAGAAAATCGCTATCTTCATTTTTTATAAGTCGCAGAACAGTAGTCTGATATTTCATAAAATATTCAATTCATTTTTACTTTAAATAGTTCATTACAGACATTACTTATAAGGTAGAACTCTCTGTAATGAATCAAATGACCTAACATTAAAACAGGTTCTTCTGAAATTCGAATATATTATTTCATGTATTTAACAAGTGATTTTATTAAACACTAACTAAACACAACAAAAAGTTTTAGCGTTTTAAGCTCACTGAGGAAATTGTATTATTTGATCACTAAATTGTTTTACAAAAAAACTATTATTTAAAATGTCAGGATATAAGAAGTATCAACCACAATTAGTAGGCAATATAAATTGACTTCGTAGAAAATTAAGCCATAACATGTTTCGGGAATTCGTACCTCTATTATCAGTGGCTCCAAGTATTGGCTGAATTTTCTGCATAGTAAATTCATATTGCTTACTAATTGTGGCTGATACCTCTGATATCCTGAAATTTTAATCATGAAGTACCACAAGATCTCTGCTGCCACAATAGAATTTATTATTTAAAATGTATTACCAAAAACGTTTTTTGGCTTAAAGGTTGCAATTTCAGTTATTTGTTGAAATAAAATAACTCGTAGTTTCTTGATACAACTTTCACACTTAATTTTTCGGGGGGGGGGGAGGTGCTACGTTTCAGGTTTCAGCATTGCCCCGGGCCCAAAATTGTCTAGCTCCGGCACTGCTCCGAAGACAAACGCTCGGACCGCCCGCCAGCTAGCCTGTTGATCCAACAGGCCGCTTCTCGGTATTAGAAACCTCTCGGGATATGAAACATCGTGTCCGCGCAGGTTTGAAAGTTGTTTGACCACCAGACCATTGTAGCCACAGTTGAGCGTTTTATTTGATGTATAGCCATTGCAGGCGAAGGTTTTGAAAGGTAAACGTTTAAGTTGGAACCAAGCTAACTAAATGTGGCACACACGTTGTTAACTATTTATTTATTTTTCTGAAAAGCAAATAATCTGGTTGTAAAGTAAATGGTGGAAAATGAACTCACGACTTCAACATCACTGTCTATGAATGAGGTGCATAAAATATTTTATGAATATTTTTGAATGAAGTGCATCTAGATGATATAACTACATTTTTCTAAGAGTAACATTACTGACGATATGAATAGCAAGGTATGAAATATAATTAATTATCCAAAATAAATATTGAAATAGAAAGAAATGTACCATTAAAGGAAAAAGTACACGTAGTCCGTTTCCTATTATTTAATTTTACGGCGCCAATAAATAGGACTATCAGAAATCAAACCAACTCTTGTGTAAAGATAGTAACTCTCGGCACAGACCGATATGTGCTATCATAATGTGTTGTTTCGTGCTCTGCGCTGGCACACGATATCTGCATTACCTGCAAATAATAGTGTTCGCAAAATCCTAATAAATACTTCGAAATGATTAGGTGCTACTAAGTGCATCGAATGAAACATAAGAACATTACACATACGTACGTACACTCGGTAGAAAGGCCAAAGGACGTATAATTATAGCCCAGCGAGAGAGTGGAACGCAGAAGTCTACGGCGTGTCACGAAGGATATTTAGTGCTTCGTGACCGCGCAGCAAAATAAACACGATAGAGAGAAACACTGGCGTCCCACATTCGCGCTATCCTAGCAAAAATCGGTCCATTACGTCCGCATCATTGCTTCTCTTTTCTCCTCCTCATGACTTACGACTGCGCGTGTCAATGGCCATCTGGCGGTGGCAGTAACGGCATCCCAGAAGGCAACTGCAGAAACGGTGAAGGCACCAACCGTCACAGAAATCGTTATACTAGTAAGTTTTTCTGTGATATTTTCCCTGTAGATTCTATAAAGACTACTAAAGGGAGTTTGGCGATTACCCTAGAGAAGGTTCTATAATCCTAAACCATTTATTGGCGCGAAAATTATAATGTTCTCTAGGAGATTTCTTACAGACGATTATCGTGGCCTCTGTGAAGCACTTTTGATATAAACATTTTAAAATTACTTTACATATTTTCCATTAGTATATTCACAGATCCATCACTAAACTGTTCATACTAGTTAACCATATCACAAATTGGTGCTGTTAATAATTTTACAGTTCAGATATGAGCGCTCCTAAAACGATCTGTAAAAAGTATGGGGACAATGAATGAAAATGTCATTGCTTCAGTGCGTAAGAAAAAGTATCTTTCAACTTATCAAGTGATAGTATTTACTATAATATTTATAGAGTCTTTGGAATGAAGATGGTACTGACAAGGCAGTCATGAAAACGTACAAGCGCCTGCAGTCACCGCAGGTGAAATAATGTCGCAAGCCGGTGAGTGTGCCCGCGTGCAAACGATTGCGAGTAAGTTGTGATTCTCGGCAGCGGCGAGCGCGGGCGAGGGAGCGAGCGGGGCGCTGGATCCGGCCACAGCCTCTGGATGGAACGCGCGTGCAAACACAGCACGGCCACGGCGAGCGGTGAAGTCGCGCCACTTAGGCGGCGGCGGCGGCGGCGGCGGCGGAGGAGGAGGAGGAGGAGGCGACGGCGGAGGTGGAGGAGGCAGCCGCAGTGGCGGAGGAGGAGGCGGAGGCGGAGGCGGAGGCGGAGACAGAGGCGGAGGCAGAGGCGGAGGCAGAGGCGGAGGCAGAGGCGGAGGCGGAGGCGGAGGCGGAGGCGGAGGCGGAGGCAGAGGCGGAGGCAGAGGCGGAGGCAGAGGCGGAGGCGGAGACAGAGGCGGAGGCGGAGACAGAGGCGGAGGCGGAGACAGAGGCGGAGGCGGAGACAGAGGCGGAGACAGAGGCGGCGGCGGTGGCGGAGGTGGAGGCGGAGGCAGAGGTGGAGGCAGAGCCAGAGGCGGAGGCAGAGGTGTAGGCGGAGGCGTAGGCGGCGAGCGACGCATGGCTGGACTGAACGGGCTGCGGCGTCCGGGGGCCTGTCGATGAGTCTCGCGTGGGAGAAAGGCGCGATAAATTCGAGACTAATCGTAATTCCATTCCTATTCCTCCCTGTACTATGTTGTTTGGAGGAAAAGTAATAATGAGACGAGAAAATGTCATGAGAATTGAGGGGGCACAGTATAGTTAAAAGGCAAGTACAAAAATGAAGTGCATGTTGCATAAAATAATAATTAGAACGTGAGTTGCAATGAAGGAAGAATTCACTAGTTTATGTTTATAAACGACCATTTTTTTGTTTATTATGTAAAGTCTCTCGACTGTTGTAAGAAGGGCAATGCAAATGTTCTGAAAGAGTAGGAAATCGGTAACTGAGCTCCCACGGCCGCTAGAATTATTTTTCTTGCAGAGAGCGGCAGGCGGAATGAGCATGTATTACACCACGCTCATTCTGTGAGGGTACGCTCCCAACGGAGACCAGCGGATGTGTTTACAGGTGGGAGTGTAAAGGTGCGTGAACACTAGTTTTCCAAAAGATATTATGAGGCAGTGGAAACGGGGAACAGCGGAGAATATAAGAGAATTCAGCACAGATTCATGTGTGTAATAAAATTGTGCATAAAATTTGTGAATAACTTCATAAACTTTTGCCAGAAGGGAAAATCTCCAGTTCACTCATGAAAAGATCAAAAAGATGGCAAACGATTTCAAAAAAAGAAAATTAGAAACGAATCAAGATAAAAACAGTGATATTTTGAAGGGAAGAGATACGACAGGTGGACAAAATGGAATCGTATGAGAAGCAACTACAATCTAGGCAACGAATAAAAATGGAATAACGAGAAGAAATTCAAATTACTTTGATTTTATAAGATTTGCTTTTGAATAAATATCTCCCAGAATGTAGCATTTTAGTCCCCCACCCCTTCGGCTGCGCCCCACTAAAAGCGTCATCCGATCTATCTCACCCCAATTAGTTTCATAGCTCCGCCATTGTGACAGAAACGCACAATGTCGTGAGGTCGTGACGCAGTGATGCGTTCGGGTTGGCCGCCGAAAGGTCGCGCGGCGAGCGATGGGAAAGCGAGTGGGAGGCGAGTGAGAGGGCGAGTGGGAGGGCGAGGAAGGGCGGTGGGAGGGCGAGTGGGAAGGTGAGTGGGAAGGCGAGAGAGAGGGCGAGTGGGAGGGCCAGGGGGAGGGCCAAGGGGAGGGCGAGTGGGACGTCGAAAGAGGGCGGTGGGTGGGCGAGAGAGGCCGAGTAGGAAGAAGAGGGAGGGCGAGAGGCAGAGCGGTGTGAGGGCGAGCGAGGGGCGGGGCGGGCCGGGGCGGGGGCGTCGCGTGTCGGCGTGTGGGAACCGGGCGCATCCTGCGGAAGTGGGAGCAATGCAGCCACGGGGCACCCAGGCTCCCGACGCGGCGCCGGGCCATCGCCTGGTGCGCCCTCTCCCACGACGAGGAGGAAACACACGCCGGCCGCAGCGCCGCGCCGCCAGGCCAGTAATGTACGGTTCCTCCGCACATGACGTACTCCTATTATAGCCCTGTGCAACATTCCCTTCAACATCAGCACGCACTTATTACTTGCTGCATTAATCTTACTTCAATCTAATTCCAGAGAAACGTGTACTAGAGTCATGAAAGAAAGAAGAAGAGAACATCTCTATTAAATTTAATAGTGTTTGACAATTTACAATGAAAATATCTTCACGTTTGCAGTTTATAGAATTTATTGTTTCCCATTACGATGAAATACTGAGTAGGAAAATCTTCTCGTAACTTTCAGTTCGATTCATTTACGATCGCGATTGAAATTACAGTAATTGTATTAATTATTATCATCACGACTATCCAGTAATATACACCAACAATCGTGTAGAACAAGATTTTAACCTTATCTTCGAAATTACAGAGCTCGTTAAGAAAAGTAGATACGATTCACATGAGCCACTTTGCTCTGTTTAACCATTGCGTTTTACGCGATTTCATGTGGTACTGGGAACAATTCACAAGGGAGATACTGAAAAAAAAAGATTACTGCTTCTTCAACATTACATTTCCTTCTTTTCGTATCATTCCATAATTAATCTCTACACTAATGACTCAGTCTCATGACTTCCTTACCCTTCGTTTCTTATACATGGTAAACCTGATTCTCCCAGCAGGCATATCTCGTTGCGAATCTGGCGGCCGGCTTAGGGATGGCAAAAAACATCGATATTATAGCATCAATGGTTTGCTTTCAATGTTTTCTTCAGATCGATATATTCATGTAGACATATCGATGTTTTCAAAAAAATATTCTCATCATAGAATTATCTGTTTTATTTGTGAATTGCTCGGAATTAATAAGCACGGTAACTATTGTCGATTGCCATGCGGTGCGATACCGTTTGCCATACGCAATTTCTCTCCAGTGATGAAACCTTTGTTTTGTTAATTCTGTACGTGGTAATATCGTTAAACTGCATTTTGAACTACGACTACATAGAACATTGATTAGAAAATAAACATGACAGTCAAATTTAAGGTAGAGTATACTTTAAATTAAAATTGACGTGTTATATAACACATTAGAACTAGGACACTTTAGTTCCAAATCATTCATCATACATATTTAAAACATCGATATTTTGTCATCGACATCGAAAACCTTTTGGTGGTGTGTCGATGTTTTGCTTAAGTGCACCACTAGGCGGACTGCCGCTTTTCATCGCCCGTGTGCGAGAAAAAGGTCGGAAGCGCGTGGGTGGGTGAATGGCGATGGGGGCGGCGCGCGGAGCTATTTGCGTGGGTGTCTCCACGGCCATCGAGAGTTGTCCTGGCAGCGGGACGCAAGTGCTGGCGTGCGAGACGAAGTGGCGAGCGCGTCTTGGACAGACTGATACCCTTGCTGCGAGATTTTGAGCGCACTACAACGAACACATTCCTGTTCATGAAAGAAAAGAAAAGGGAAAAAAAAGAGAAAAAAATCGCTCAATTGACGAATTTTTTTAATAGACTACTTTATGTGTTGGTACAGAATCCAACCAATAGGCTCAAAACTGAAGGGGAGACATTCCTTTGAACTGAAAAAAAGTTAAGAATTACAAACTTTTCCAGCTAAAAAGGGGGTGGAATGCATTACTACTCGTAGTACACAGTATCATTTCGCTTAAATATGATATTCACAGACGCCTCCATGGATTGTTGGCATACAATTAACTTTCTTCAACCACGGCTTCAATGTTTGCGCATTGCAGAGGTTTCATTATAAAACAATTTCATATTAGATGCAAAATATCGCTTCAAGGAATCTAATTAACGACAATTTTTCGTTTTACTCTTATTGTTTTCGATTTGTAGAAGCTCACGAAATATTATGGAAGTTTGTATGCACCTATTTCACGGATTTGAGCCGCCAATTTCCTGCTCACTAACATTGTATCTGTCAGCCAATAAAGAATATTACACATAGCAATCTCTTTACGTAAGGCAGAGTAAAAAATGATTAATGCTTACAGAACACAAAAACTCTGATTATGCATTTCTGCAACATGCGTTTGTGTTTACGCAGGTCAAGGAGAAACATGCAATAGGAGTACCTTGCTTGCATCTTCGTAGGTGATTACACAAAAGCAATTATCATCGTTGTGCAAGGTTACACAGAGAGGAAGTGCACACCTGTTCGTTTACTACGTTCTCGGAGCAAGGAGAACTAGGCAAACCCATTACAAAATATAACGGCATCTTAAACCATAAAATCAAGAATAAAAGGCATAACATTTCCACAGATGATTAATATTGAAAACAAAAAATAAAATATAACAACATTTGTAAGAAAAATTGCATCATCCTGTACAAAACTTTTCTTCGCAGGCATTTTGATTAGACGTAATTATCTCATCATACATAGATACAAGTTTATATTGAGAACTAGAAGCATTATCGAGTAGAGGCTGGTTCGCCTACTCACCAGTTAATGACTGTGAATTTCATCATAAGCAGCCTATTAGAACAGGAAAGAACTAGGAAGCTATCAGTCAGGCAACGCTTTGATGGCAAGGGAAGTGGCTGGGATACAGCTGACATTTACATCATCCAACCATCCAATATTAACGCGTAAATGTTCTTGTATTCATCACAAACATGCTTAGAATCTGCGCAGGGATATTACACTCAACAAGGAATTCCAGGGTTATTTATGACGCGAAGTATCAAAATCATCTTAATAACAGCACTAGTAGCTGGGATTAATCCATCGTATACTATCATTTAAAATTAACGAGCAAATCTTCCGAGTTGCGTCCTCAGCTCTCATCTCTTCTGAATTCTATATCCCACGCACAGATTAGCCCAAGCAAGGAGCTGGGAAGTATTTACGGAAAACTACCACACACGTTCTAATCTCAGGACAAGCAGTGGAGATGCACCGCCGTTTACCGCCCCCTCGGCAAAACAAACAAGACCAGCCGCGTTTCCCACTCGGAGGAGAAGGCGACTGCCCGCTTCGCTTCTGGCGCTCGGGAGGAAGCCAAGCCGCCAACGAGACGCGGATCGGGAGACGGAAGGATTGATGGAACACTCGCCTCTGCCACCTCGGCCTCCGGTAACATCGACTCGCTTAGGTGGCTCAGGGCATAAACTAATATGACCAGGAGAGGTAGCTCAACTGATGTCACTGTAATGCCTCTGACCGGTCCCAGTGTTCGAGTCCAGCCGCTGTCTGGAAGAGAGTTCTAGCGGCCGGCTGCTCTGATCGGTAGCTTTCCGTGGTTTCTCCGATGAACCCCTGATGAACGCCGGAGCAGTACACTAATACAGGGACCATAGACAGGGCGCGATCTCTCCTTCCTCTTCCTTGTTTACACCACTTACACACACTTACACTTACACTTACATGTACTTCACTACAATACGCCGGGAGGCCAGTCGGGAGCTTAGAACTTGTCCCAGCTGGTGCGGTGCCCCATTGGTGGGCGATACCTGGTTGCGAAACCCCTACAAACCAACGGGTAGGTCGGCGCCGGATCTCGCCATCCAGCGAGGTATGATCATCACCACCTCCCGAGAAAGACACTACACTTACAGCACTAATACCTTAGTAGTTGACGCGCCCGGAACTACTACTCAAACCAGTAACATCTCCGTCATCTCCTTCAGCCCCGACATCATCACATCAACCCCACGGTCGTTGCAACTGCCTCCGCCAACACCACTACCGCTGGCATCGTTTCCGGGGCCGTCACCCTCAGTAACACCATCACCATCGTCATCATCACCGCCGTCGCCACCGCCCACCGCCGCCGGGAGGGAGATGCTGTGTGACCGGCGGAGACCGCCGCCGCGGTTCTCGCAGTAATTGCAGGGTGTTGCGGAGTAAACCCACGAGCAAATCACCGCGTAACAAGGCTCCCTACACCTCAGAAGCCACCGCCTCCGTTCCCTCGCTTCGTACGCAGCGCGGCAGCCACGGAGCCAAGGAGAATGAGCGGGTTCTCTAATAAGCCGAACATCACATTTTTACAACACAGAGGTTCATAATTATTCACATAATATTAAAACTTCCTTCATCAAATTTCTTGCTAATAAATCCAAAATAACTAAACGTATAACTTAACATTATCTTCCTTAAAAACATGGTGAAAATAGGATCTGACTCAGCTATTATGAGTTTTTTTTTGCTCAAATTGGGTGTTTTATAGATTTTAATACATTTTACGAACAATTTGCAGAGTACCTTACACAAGGTTTCCCAAGAGTGCTGACGATTAGAATGCTATTGAATAATTAATTTTTTCGTGTTTCCGGGCGCGTCAACTGCTTTTGTCATTAGTCCCGTTAGTGTAGAGCATGTTTTTTTCTCGGGAGATGGTGGTGATCTTCCCCGCTGGATGGCGAGATCCGGCGCCGACCTACCGTCGGCTAGTGGGGTTTCCCCCTCACCAGGACTCTCCCACCAGCGGAGCACCACCCCAGTCGGGACAAGCTCTACGCTCCCGACCGCTCTCCCGGGATATGTGGTAGTGTCGTGCATGTTAGCGTAAGTGTGTGTAAGGTGAGAGGATAGGACAAGGAAGAGGAAGGACAGATCGCGCGCGGTCCGTGGCCCGTTTAGTGTGGTACTGCTCCGGCATTCGCCTGATGTTGATCGGAGAAACCACGGAAAACTACCGATCAGAGCAGCCGACCGCTAGAATTCTCCTCCAGACAGGGACTGATTTCGACCTAGCTGAAAAGCTAGTGTCGAAAATCCTGCCGCCGTGGGGAGTGGGAACCTAGGACCTCCCGGTCAGAAGCGCTGCAGTGACATCAGTTGATGCACTGAGCTACCGCTCCCGGTACGATTAGCATGTGAATGCAGGTCACGCGTTCTTGGCGTTCCGCAGGGTATTTCCGTCCTCTTCCTATGTAGGAGCCTTCGATTCTACGATCCTACCGCTTTTTTCCCGCGCGCGGCCTCCACCACGTCCATAGCTTGGTTATATATGCATCGAAAATATTTCACGGCTAATGGGCGACGCAGCAGGCCGCGGAGAGGAGGTCCTCTCCGGGAAACGGGTCAACAGGATGCTGCCACGAACCCACGCTGACGATGGCAACGTCCTCCTCGAGTGTGTAGTTTGTACGAAACTTTTTAGAGAAAGGTGAAACACCTGTTCGAACGGTGAACTCCCTCCTGGACGGTTGTGTTGACTTCACGTCTGCGTTATTTACGGAAGAATGTAATTTGTATTCAAATACGATGGGAGAATGCAGGATGTTAACTATAAAGTAGCAGTACTTGTAACAACCAGAGTGATGTCCTCAGTGGAAGCATGTCGGCTCAAAAATGAAAGGAAATCTCAGAAGAAAAAAACTATTTACAGAAATATGATCACCTAATACTCGTTGGACCTGAAAACTGTTGATAAATAATGCTCATCGTATTTTGTTATATTTCTTTTGACCCATCTCGGATATATGGGGCAGAAACATGCGGTTTATTATTATAATAAATACAAGAACAGAAATTGATCATGGTTAATGTTTGGAGCATTAGTAAAGATGCAGTCATCGTTATATTTTTAAGTAACCAGAAAAATCCTTTAAATGTTATTTACAGTGGTCTCCTTCAAAGCCGAACGCGCTTCTTTAAAATCCAGTTTTCTTCCTTCCTCCATAGAAAACCGACCAGCTGACGGCTTTGAGAAAAACATTCCTCACTTAAAAAACGCTTCATTCATAAATCATTAGAGCGCGAAGAAATCGAGTCAAGAACGTTCGTGAGGCTCCGTGAGAACAGATGAACCCACAAAAA
The DNA here is from genome assembly GCA_011170035.1 of Teleogryllus occipitalis. NCBI lineage: Eukaryota > Metazoa > Arthropoda > Insecta > Orthoptera > Gryllidae > Teleogryllus > Teleogryllus occipitalis. Next base: position 215,976 of record BLKR01009026.1, read on the forward strand.
GCGAGCGCATCAACTATTATCTGACGTAAGAAGTTGCTGGCGTTAAGGGAAGAGTACACGATCCAGCGATTGCAAACGAGGTCTCATAATCGATTGCGCCAGTCACAGGACGGTATCTCAACGATTATATTGCAGGGCCAAGTAATGTGAGGGAACTTTAATTACAATTGCTGAACAGGAATATATTGATCTTTGTTTGGCATGATTAACTGAAAACAATGGCAATACTTAAACAAATATAATAATTCTGTGTCCATGATAGTTCTACATGATGAGTGGTTCCTCGTATGTCCTTTGTACATTGAAAAGAACATAATCGTGGATATTCGATGTTGGTGCACAAATTCAAAGCATCCTAGCATAACTTGATATTTGCAAATGTACGAAGATATTGTATATTTGAGTGACACTTGCAAACTAATTTCATTTACGATTGTCTGATTAAATTCATTTACAATCACAGTGCCATGGGTGTTAAATTAGTAGCAGTATTTTAATTCATTAAATAACGAACTTCCTTTAAACATCGGGAGAGTTAATGCGAACTGAAGATGTTTAGTTTAGACCAGTATGTACTACCAATGGTCTTCCTCTCCTTAATATTGCAGCAGCAACTTTTTGAAGTTAAGACTTTTTCAAGGATCGCGTTCAAAACTACCAGGTGGCACTTGAACACGTTCCGCACCACAACTCCAATACCATCTCGTCCTTCGCAAGCGCAACTATACGTATTCACTTCGCCGTACCTGCGTCCGCAATCGAGGGCGAGCAATTGACCGCACGCTGCGCGCCGGTTCGTTCAATACGGAGCCACGGAGCGATGGGCGTGAAAGCCCGTGACACCGTGAAATACGACGCCGCGCCTCATAACCGATAGAGGCACCGCGAGCCGTTCGCGGGGAAGGTTTCTTCGATGGCAGACACGTCGCTGCTCTTATTTACGACGTACCCGCCGCGTATATTTTACGTTTAATTAGCTGCGAAACAATGTTCAGCGCGGGCTTCGGGGGTCACTGTGCCATCACGTGACCTCGTGATGGGGTGATGGCGCCTGCGGCGGCTCCGGGTGAGGGGTGGCGGTTGGGTAACATCCGCTCCGCATTGCCATTGACCCCGGGTCCTTCGCCCGATCATCGGCCGTCCTCGATGGTGTTTACACAACTGGTTATGGAAGTCACGACGCGGAGGGCAGAGCGGATTTAGTACCCATCTCGATCGGTTGTCATTGTTTCCCAGAGACTCTTGAAGCGACTGCGGAGATGCCCTGTCCCCTGGATGGTAAATGTGGCCCATACCTACCCATAAACGCCACCCCTACATGTCACGTCACATTATTAACTAGCAAAATACCCGGTTTTGCCCGAGCGTTCTTCACGTCCAATCCATGAGAAAAAGAAAAAAGATAAATTCTATATAAACCTCGGTGTTTAAAATTATTATTTTAATATACATTATTTCAAATTTTAATAAAATACTATAATTTTCTTTTCTTTTATTTTACAGGACATTGCTATTAGATTTAAAAATTTTGTCTTACGCACTGCTAGTGACCTCTGGTGGAATCTGCTCTTAGAGACACTCAAAAAACAATGATCGTGGCGTATCTACCAATATATTATTTAAATTATTAATTTTCTGCCTTTGAGTGAGATATAGGTATTGATCTTTACTAAACGTTGTAAGGACATTGCGACAATCCTGAAGAAGAGCATGTACAAATTTCGTATCTATTCATGGTACATTAGTTTTTGTCGTATTGATGACCTTTACACGTCGCTGAATTCACTTTCATAAGTATAGATTACTAAAAGTTTTAATACGTTGCTAGACTTTCAGTCTACTTCGTGAAGAATGACATTTGTTATTCAATATAATTTCAAGAATTTGTTGCACTTTGGACGTCACTAAAATCGTGCACTTGGAGTTGCCTTTCATTTCTTACACGTTAAAAGACAGCGAGCATCTTGATGAATGCATCCCTTTTGACCAGTTATGAGAATGTTAAATGCTTAACGGTTTCTTTCCTCTGCACTCTCATTTTACTTGGTGACCCCGGGTATAACGATCGACACTTCCCCTTTGCCCTCCGGATGCCACAGGTATTTTCACACGTGGTAGTGAAGTTCGCGGCAAAAATTATCGAGAGAAATTTTGCTGAATTTAATTCTTTACATTTTTTATTAAACATATTGGAAAAATTATCTAGAAAAGTACCTGTGTTAATTGTTTCCACCAGTTTTTTTATTGATATATACTTTTAAAATAGTTATTATAATTTTTCAAACTAACGTTTCCTATACTCTTATTCTGCACTTCCCCTTCGTCTTCAGAATGATTAATTCCTCTTTTAACTTATGGAAATGAATTCTAAAGCAATTAATAAAAAACAACAGAATACTCGCAATTTAAAATAGCGGATATTCTATTAATTTGAGTAATGCTTTTATGGATAATTTCCCTATACTAATGTAATGAAATATTCATCAACACGGCGTTCGTCATAAATTCAGAAAATTCGAAATTACTGACACGAAATTGTCACGAATAAAGTTCAATGTGAATAACTTTTATTCCCTGTGAATATCATGCACACACGTGAACAAGTGAGCTTCAATTATTGCGATCCTTTCATACAAGTTACATAAAATGCATTAATAGATACATGCTTTGAAAACGTTCAATTTGTTACAAAAAAGATGGATGATGGAACCTCACAAAGGTCACTCAGCCTCACACAGCTGTTTCCAACATATTTCTCTAATATATTACCAAGGTAGGTACAACAAGGGTCGTTTAAAAAACTATCATACACGTTCTAATCACAGACCAAGCGGTCGAAATTCAACGGTGATTTACACCTTTGGAGTATATGAACAGGCAGATGGTACACATGCATTTTGACATTGACCTCTTTGCTTTTCAGCAATTAACACATATCTTGGGGCACTTTGGCGCAGGGGTAGTGGTTCCTAGAGCAGAGATAGTGTTCAGAGCCAATTGTTCGTAGAGCATGTGTTGTAAAGCTTTGCAATGTCAGGTAGGTTCTTTCTGTAAGACATAACGTCGAACAAGGAAAATAACACGCAGCAAAAACTTGAGAAATTCGTCACTTTTCTTGTGCAGCGACGATTTAAGTTTTATGTTAAATTGTTATTAGCATTTGTAAAATAAGTTTACCTGTTTAAATGCGCATAAAGTATTATATTCGGGAAGCTTGAACAGTTTTTAAATGTCTAATAACTAGGGACAGGATTTCAATGCAAATGTATTATTTTCTCTTGGAGCCAGAAAGTATACTCACTTGGCATGTGCATGGAACACCCAATTTTCATTTGTTTCAACAAGATTTTATAAGGCACATTTTGCCTATTTTCTTAATAAGCATCACATTTTTGCAAATCGGTAATTATTCTGCTTATTTTGTTTGAAAACGTTTATCATCACTAATATATTTTAATAAATTTAATTTTTATTTTTGAAATGTATTTTTGTACATGTGATTCATTGTAGCATTCATTCAATATCAATTCCCTGGCATTTAAAAGGTAAATCACGTAACTTTAACACACACAAGTCATGGAATATATATATATATATATATATATATATATATATATATATATATATATATATATATATATTGCATTTTTTATTAGAATAAATTCCGTTCGCTGCTAATAAAGTGTGTGAGCGTGTGTGAGCATAGAGGAATGCTGGGTCGCGCCGCGCCCAAGTCCACCTGCTACGCGTCGAAGGCGGAGGCGGCTCCCCGAGAGGTGGAACGAAGAGCGGCGGTGATCTGGGGGCAGATAGCAGTAAATAGCCCTCGCCGGGGACGTAGCTCACCCGGCCGGCGACCAGCCAGCCCGACGCCCGATGAACAAACCCGTGGGCGAAGCGAGGGGCGGAGGGGGAGGGTCTGGAGGCGCGCCCGAGGACAGTGGGCAGGCGACCGAGGTGGCAGGTTGCCGATCGGAACCTACAATAGGCCGGAAAGATCTCCCAAGAGTTTTTGGGCACAGCGAACGAGCAGACGACATAGGAGTTAGTTAATGCCTTATTTTACGTGGCGTGACTCGAGCCATCAGGCCCGCTCTTCCGTCTAACCACGCAAATTTCGCTACGCTCCTTTCACCACCTAGCGGAGAAAGGAGGTATTATCTTGGGCGACGAAACAGACGGAACTCAATTTTGATCAGAGGCTTCATTTAGGCTTGAGGATAAATCTACTTCATGGGACAGCCGGCTTTACTTCCCTCCGAAGGAAGGCGTATGAAGGATTTTTTCGCCTTTAAAAATCCACGGTTTCGATCGGGTTTGAACCCGCAAACTCGGGTACAACAGTCCGATACGCTGACCGAATAGGAGTAGATCGAGACCAATGCTTATAATCTGTAGTGTCACTTGTTAGGTTTATTTTGATTTCTATCCATTGATCACGCGACAGAACCGTTAGAATTCCGGATTCTCAGACGGACGCCCTTCAAAGAACTATGGAGTCTCGTACTTGCTTAACCTCCGTGACATGACGGAACCTGGGCTAAGCTGTTCGGCTACCGATGATGGCGGTACTATGTGCTCATAGGTAATAACGACTGTTCGTATGCAATTTAAACTTTAATAGTGTACTAATATTCTCAATTGAAAACATGTTTATTGATTGAATTGCACGAACTAGTGGTCAATTTCCGGTGAAAGAAGTTTATTTCAGTCAACTTTAATAATAAACAACCTTAGTCTTTTCTTGATCTCGAAAGTAAACGTAGATAAAACAATGTATCTGTTTGCTTGTCCGGGAGATGCCGCGTCCTAGGCGCAGATGCTAACGTTTCGGCCACCATTCTGAAACCCTTCTCAGCGAAGGAAGCATTTACCCAGGAAGGCGACCGAAATGTTGGCATCTGTGCCTAAGACGCGGCGACCCGAACAGCCAAGTAGGTACTGACTCCGGCCGAAAAAGCCTACGTTTTCATAGGTAAAATAATTACATATTCTACGTATGATTCTATTTCTTTTTTTGTTCATGCATTCATAAAGACAACTGATTACTTCAATCACTGTATATCCACTAATCAGCAGAACTCATATGCATTCAAGGAAATTTCCTCATTGAGACCGGAACAATCTTCGCAATATGTACTTAGTCTGGAATAATAACCATCATGAGAATGAAATTACTGATATGAAAGTACCTTCTGTTATCTGGGTAAAGTCAATACGAACGCCAGGCACAGACGTCTATGTTCTGACGCAAACTATGTTCCTGAGCACTGCACGTCCATTCTGCTAATATTTTGAAGCGTGCTCGAAGCTACACTTCCATTTATAACTTTTAATTAACTGAATTGTGAGTAATTGACAGGTAGTTAAGACAAGATCCAAGGTCTCAAATCGACGTCCTGTACAAGATAGCGTGGTGGGGCCTTGTCAGAGTTCATGTGATAAATTAACGTGGTAAAACCAAAGCGGATTTTACCAAAACACGACCCATAATTCAGAGAAAGATAATTTCCGCAATCAATAAATGAAAATATGAATAGAGGCGTTTAACAGATCAGTACCGATCTGTTAAACGGCTATTTTGTTCTTCTCAACAATTATTGTTTACTTTTGTAAAGAAAAATTAAAGTCGGTTATTCTCATTGCTTGTAATTTTTGTTATAAGATCTCTACAACATTAGTAATGACAAATGGTACTTGGAGAGCCAATTCAGTTGAAACGTAGTAAGCTTCCCAACGTTTGTTTCATCTTTATTTCACTGTACACTGCGTACGACGCATTTCTATGACACACGGCAGAAACTTTCAAACAACGACCGTTCAGTCCGAACGTGCCCGGGTATACACTGCATGCACCACCAGCGGGCAGAATGCGACAGATCATGGACACCCCTGCATTCCCTGCACCCGACTACGCTTCCACCTCGACGGCCATTATAAACCATCCTCCCGTACTCGTAACGATTAAGCTTCACCATTAAATAACCAATTACGGCGAACACGAGTAAAGCCTGCCGCCCCGCTCTAACGTCCGCTGATGACACGGAACTACCGTTAAATCGAATAAGAAATGAGCGCTCCCGCCACGCGGGGCGACGGGCCGGGAAGGGGCGGGGGCGGGGGCGGGGAGAAACCTCTTGGAGGCGCGACTGCGTACGGCACATGCCTCGCGTGTGCGGAGGCAGCGTAAGGTTTACAGGCTTTCGTTTTCAAACCCTTATGATAGATGGCTTTTACGCCTCGGCTTCACTTAAATTACCAATTTCAACTAGTTGCTTTCAGTGAAACGTATGAATGAACACTAGGAAGCACGTGTTTGGAAAGGAGGAATTTATAGTATGTACAAGTGACATAGAAAAAAATTCAGCCCATGTGTTTTCGCAACTGAATAGTCACATTTTTTTCATGATGTTGGGAATGTGGGAAGTAAAATATTTCACCATATTTCGCCATTATTGGGGAATCAAAGAGGGCTAATATAACATTATTTTCTTTGAACAGGAACTTACACACGGAAATACGGTTATAGACAATAATGCATAATAAAATAATTGAGACTAAATGATGGGTTATGACGGGGGGGGCGGATTTTGATGACCTAAAACATCACCAAAAATGACCAAAAAATGCTCTTAAAATGCTTTTAAAATGTCCTAAAACCAAAGAAAAATGACATAAAAATCTTACTGACTTAAAATGACATAAAAACGTTACTGATGTAATCGAGGCTTCTTCCATTCGTTCGAGTGAACTCAGCTTGCTAACGTTTGGTCTGGACTGTTTTTGCCAGAAAATCTCTATATTTAGTTATCCTGAAATCGGTCGAACGAGCAATTTCGCTGATATACGTCACAAGAATTACATGCTCTAAACGACTGTCAAAACAATTTCTGAGCGAACAAATCGAATAGACAACTCAGTAATTCTGTTAAGAACACGTTGCATCTAGTAAATATTTGAAGCAAGCACCATTATAAATGACATTAAAATCGATGAAATCAGCAAAAAATGCATTAAAAATGACGGGAAAGAGAAAAAATGACTTATTAATCGAAATCGACAAAAAATGCAAAATAATGACCTATAAAATGGGTCACTTCCTTTTGTCATAACATAAAATGAATTTCTATACTAATCTGCATTGTTCTAAAGTGAAAATAAAATAAATGACATTTAATTAAAATCCGCCCCCAAGTTATGACTGAGAAAATATTGAAACTTAAGGCTGTGAGACATTAAACGAACACCACTCGTCACTGTGGTTATGATACTCATATCACAAACTGTTTGAGCGTGCCGCGCCGTCCGTTACAAACGCGCTACGAGTATGCCTATTCCGATAGCGCCTTCCGCTCCGCCCACGCTGATACCCCCGGCCGAACGAAAGCGGTTCCAGGGCGCGTGCGTTCAGTGGCCCCGCGCCTCGCGCCTCGTCCTTGCGTCACAGGCGGCGGCGGCGCTGGGGCAGCCACGTGTCGGCTCCCCGCCGCCCACGTGGCACGCACGGGCCCACGCGGCCCACGGGCAGCGGCACCTGCCCACCGCCCGCCCGCCACGCCCCCTCGCGGCCCCACGCCCCTCGGCGCCCGCGCGCTCCGCCCTTTGATGCAACGGGGCCCCGGCCGGCATTCCGCACGCCTTTCGCTTTTCTCTGGCTCTTCCTCCTCATTTCCTTCGTTTGGTTATCAACCAATAGAAGACCTTAACAAATCATTGACTGTAACAAATCATTGACACAAAATCCTATCTGTGCGCTTCTGTTGGGTAGGGAATAACTCCCCAGAGCGGCATCCAAAACATTCAAGACTGAGAAGTTTGCAGATGACACAAGAAACATTATTCCTCCTTATTTCCTTCGGTTTGTAATCAATCCTATTTAGACATAATAAGTATAGGAGACGGTTTTTGGCAGTGATTTTGTGTGACAAACCATTGACACACAAAATCCTACATGTGCGCGTGTTGGGTAGACAATTACTCCCCAGAGCGGCGTCCAAAACATTGAAAACTGAGAAGTTTGCAGATTATGACACAAGAAACAGATCACTGCCGAAACACAACTCCCGAACGATGCATCCTGGACCCTTAAAACCCGGATTTAGTGTTTCTGAAGGAACACGTGAACATGTGAGTTTTGGGGGAATGATAAGGAAATGAAGCGGCAGGTGGGTGCTTCGCGGGTACACGTGGTTCTTGCAGGAGGGCAAGACGGGTCCTAATTATATTTCTGAAGTATTCTACAAGATGAAATCTCTTTGAACTTTTTATAATTTTATAGATTATTTGTCTTGGCACGAAAAGCACAGTGTTTCTTATTTTTGGAGTTTTCTTAGGAATGCATGTATATTTCTGCAGTTTTCATCGTACATTTTGTACATATTCTTTTAACTGTAATTATATTCCTTATTAGTTTTGTAATTCCCTTTCAATATCTGTTTGTTCTTTTAATTTCCGTCATCTTCAACCCGTTTGTCTTCTCGGTCGATTGACAATGACACATGTTCATTTTATCGATATTAGCCCCACAAGATAACCTCTACAAAAAATATGACATATTACTTAATGTTTTGTAATATGCTCACTTCCTAAGGTTTCTTTTATCATTGACTACGCTATCTCATCCAATTACTTTGCGTCCTTCGAATATTCTCATCAGTAAATGCTTCCGTCTAAACACGTTTTAGTTTAAAATTTATTCTCCTCCTTTCTAACAAGAGAAATGTCCAGAAATCATGACATAATCAGTATTTCTTCATCGCAAGTCGGAAACGACCTCACATCCAACTTATGCAACATTTTCTAAATTTGTTTAACATCGCACGTAAAGACACATTAAGATTCAACATTTAAGATGAAACTTCTCTTACCCGAAATGGCGTTTAACAAGAACAGAATCTCTCACACGAAGTCAAACAGCGAAGGCAGGAAAAGGAAACGTAAGAGATCTTGGTGTGCCGACACCCGATTGCCCAAGAGAATCGTGTTCCTCCGCCCACAGTCCGCCCTGCTCCAGTCGGCGCCCCACCCGGGCGCTGGCAGCGCGCTGGCAGCGGAGGACGCCGCGCGGCGGGCTATTCCCGGCCGCCCCATTATGCGCGGCCTCCCATTCACGCCCCGGGCCGCGCCTCTCAATGGAGAGCAGGTGAGCGAACCCGCGAGGAAGCCACTGAGGCGACGCCAGCCCCGACGCCGCGCCGGATTTGGGGCAGAAAAAAATTCACTACGCCGGCCTCACAATGTCTGGCACACTGTCAGAAATTGCATTGAATTTAATGTAGATTTAATGTACGACTGTACATGATTTTTAATGTATCTTGTACATTAAAGGGAGATTAATGTGCCAGTACATTGATTTTAAATTATGCATTAAATTTAATGTAGATTTAATGTACGACTCTTGACTTAACTTACTTGTCTATATCAAATTTAATTGTACACGTACACTAAATTTAATGTACATGTACATTAAAGTACGTGTACACTAAATTTAATTCACGTACGCGATAATTACTTTCAAGTACTTCACATTAAAAGTAATGCAGATATTTCTAGTGCTGGAAATGCAGGTAATGGATACTGTCGTTGCAATATCCGGTAAATGAAGGCTTGTCATTCCAGGGAAAAGTAATGCTGCATCAACGTTGTGGACAGAAGTTTCAAATAACATTTATTGTTAGATTGTACATTGACATTCTTCTTATCATCGCAACGGGACTCAAAATCTACAACCGGATCAAGAGTTTTCACAAATAAAACACATTTCCTTTTGACGAGCGATTTTAGAAGTTTTAGTGAAGGCGCACATTCACAGTCTGTCCCCACAGAAACTGTTGTGTGCTTGCACGTGTTCGCTAAATGTCCCGAAATTGTTGGGCAAAAAGAAGCGTGAAAATCCAGTTTGATGGAGTGACAAGTTCCCAAATAAAAAATCTACACCCTACATATACTTCTGGTCGTTATGTAAATTTCGTCTGCACATCGCAATTGCAAGTGGGCTTCACAACGTACACTGGAAAGTCCCAAAAATATTGCGCGCAAGGTTACGTTTGCAGAGAAACGTTTGGGAAGCCGTAGGAGATATTATAGTCTCAAATTTGAAACAAATTAAAGCTCCCCTAGATTGAAAATCTAATATTAACTTACAAACGACTCTTAAAAATTCAATTATCGTACATTAAAATATTTAAATTATTTTCAAAGTTAAACTTTATGGACAGTCTTATACATTTTACCTCTTTAAAAATATTGAACATAAGAAATGAAATCAATCACAGTCAAACGATAAAAAAATCGAAAAACGAACTCCCTCGCAATAATGTTTTCGATAATACCAATCGTAGTAAAGAGAAAAGTGAAATTCAACCTAGTGGCACAACATGAAATAACAGTGTTACCGAATTCCCGAAATCGTAATTTTCAGGCCGAGAGCGCGTGTTCATGCAGCATCAAGGCCTGGCGCTCGTGGCAGCGAAGTGGCGGGCTCGCTCCTGACTGGCGCTTTTTCCAGGATGCGCTGCCTTCCCGGCAAGTCGTGCGTGCACGCGGCGGCCTCTTTCGCGCGGCGGCGAACGAAGGACGCGGGGGTCAAAGAAATGAGAACTCCATTGCGAATTAATGCCGTGTTCACACACACATCAACACATCGCCACCAAGGTTACATAACAGCAGTACGATCAAATCAACACCCATTTGTATGCGTCTCTTTGGCATATTACGCCAACTATTAAAGTTTTTATTAGTGTGATGTGTTGTGAAATAGCTGGGTGAGGTATGTTCTTCTACAGCGCGTTCATAGAATCATATTCGGATGATTTTATTGTCTCTTTTTCAGTCAATATGGTGAAATGAATGAGATATCAAAAATTGAACGATGTGGAAATACATTATACAAAAATGCACTACAAGTAAAAGTATTCAAAATTAATGTTTATGTGAGTGACCATGGTATTTTGCTATAAGAGCATTAGTCTTTTCTACTTTAAAAGGAACTTTCGTACTTACATACGAACTACTATCGAATAATATATTAAAATGTTCATTAACATACTAACCTTCAAATTACAATTATTTCTTACTTTCTCACCTACTAGCGTTTATCAATTCATTACTTTCACTGTTTGAGAGCAGTAGTTAAAATCTTCAAAGAGTCGCCACAAGCACCGCTTTGCCAAACCATTCTCATTCCATTCTCACAACAATTACATTCCAACTTTCCTCCCACTTAACAAGTGCTCCCAATTCCACAAACACGTTCGCCCTGCGTTTTCGGCAAGTGCCAAGGAATGCCCGAGTGACTGTCCGCGCCCTGGGCGGGGAATCAGCCGCCAGACGTCCGAAGGAAGAGGGGGTGAGGGGAGGGGGAAGGGGGGGGGGTGAAGGACGTCGCGACGACCTCCAACTCGAGCACGTCGCGCGCCCCGAGCCGTCCGCTAATGGGAGAAATTCGCGTGCCACTTCCAGCCACACCGGGGCGGAGGGAGGGCGACGGCAGCCGGCGGGGGGCGGAGGCGACTTTCCTCGATCGGCCCCGCACGCCCCGCCCCCGTCCCCTCTCCCCACACAGGGATTTTTCCCGGAAACGCGCGTTTTCAAAGAGCGTTTCATTCCCGGCCGAAGAACAGCCGCGGGCGCTGGAGTTCAATTGATTGATTGTTAGTGATTAAAAGGTCGAACATCAAAAATGAAGTGAAATCGACCACAGTCAAATGTTTAAAAAAAATCGATACAAAAACTCCCTCGAAATGTGTTTTCGGTAATACCTATCGCAGTAAAACAGCAGAAAAGTGTAATTCAACTCAGTACCACAACTTTCCACAACATAAAATAGCAGCGCGTCAATGGTTAAGGTAATTAGTTCCGTAAGTGTAGTGCATGTTTTTCCTCGGGAAGTGGCGGTGATCTTCCCCCGCTGGATGACGACATCCGGTGCCGACCTACCGTCGGCTCCCAAGCAGATATCTCCCCAACCCCCACCAGATATTCCCCCAACCAGATATCTCCCGTCAGCGGGGGAACGCTTCAGATGGGACAAACACTAACAGTAAGCACCCGAATGGTCTCCCGGCATGTGTGATAATGTAGAGTGTGTGGGTGTGTGATAATGTAGAGGGTAGAGACGTGTGTGTAAGTAAGTGGTGAGGATAGGACAAGAAAGAGAAAGGATAGATCGTGAGCGGTCTATGGCCTGTTCGTTAGGGTACTGCTCCGGCATTCGTCTGGTGTTGATCAGAGACAACGGAAAACTACAGATCAGAGCAGCCAGCTACTAGAATTCTCCTCCAGATCGGCTGAATTCTATCTGTCTAGCTAGTGTCGAAAATCCTGTCACCATCGGAACTTCCAGTCAAGGACAGGGCAGGGACATCAGTGGATGCCCCGAGCCACCTAGCCCGGTGCCGGCGTTCGGCGGGAGGCGCTCTTAAGCGGGTGTTGGAGAGGCTGGATGGGGCTGCGGGACCCGGGTTGACAGCCCAGAGGCCCCCGTCCAATCAAGAGATACGCATCGCCCGCGGGGAGGGGGTAATTGGCGGACGGGCGGCTGATTATCGGCCGGCGCTTCTCTCCACCTCCGCCTTCTTTGCGGAGGGGAGCGCCCTGCCTCCGGTCCGGCGGGGGCTACTCGGCCAGCCTTTCCTTGCACGTTGCCTTTCTCCTTGTTGGTAGGCGCTCCAGCCCCCCCCCCCCCCCGCCCCTAAGCATACGTTACTGTCACCTCTGTTCACTCTAACACAATCATTTGCGCCTGTCCTCACTTTTCGCTTACAGCTCTTTCTACTCCATTCCCTGGCATGGACTCCTCAACTATATCAGTAGGACTTCGAATCTGAAGGAGTAAAGAAAGAATTGAAAATTATAGCAGGGTTAACTTATCAAGGTTCAAGTTCCCGATCATCATGTTTATGACAAAACGAGAATGGGAATTCAAAATAACCGAACAGAAAAAATCGTGCTACTTAGATTCAGTTTACTGAGGTTCCACTGTAGCCCCAACTCACGTCTACTGATTTACCTCCTCCACACTCGCCATCACGAAACATTATATCGTCAGTTTCTTGGAATACAACCATAACTGAACTTCGTCTCTCAAAGTAACGATCACCTGAACTGTTTTTATACAGATCCCGACTCAACGATGTCGCTGACTCACATGGTCACCGTCACCACTGCTATCACTACCATCTCAGCAGCTATTATCGTAACCCCATCCCCGACAATGACGTTTTGCTTGCTCCAGCGCCGCCGTCCCGCCACCGCCCTCGGCTCCTCTCTGCTTGTTCGCCGAACGAGGCGTAATTGGAAGGCGAATATTAATCTGCGCGTGGGGCTCGACCTCTGGCGCCAGCGCCGACCCACGACGAGGAGGTGCCAACTGCGAAATTACTTTTACAGGCGCCGCTGTGTTTGCTTATCCATCCTTTTGTGCCAGCGCAAATAAGCGATGGGCAGTGAGCAGGTGGTTTCGCGTGTGCATCTCCCTGCCGTGATGACGCGTTTCCAAAAGGGCGCCACGTACGCGCTCTGTATATATATTATTGGCACAATATCAGGGAAGTGTTAAGAATAAACAACAGTGTATTATTATGTTTGCTCACTAGTTGTAAACGACTTCGTTGTCTTAGTCACTAGAAGTTGAATTTTTTAAACGAAAAAGATGTGTGTGAGAAAGCAGTGTTTAAGAGAGTGACTGCTGGCAAAAATAAACTGAAAATGAAATCTACGGAAATATCAATGAGTTTATTACTATTTGAAATCCACGAAACGGCTGCTTAAAATCATGAAATGCCAAGGACTAGATTTCACCAATTCAAATCAAAAGGACTGGTCCACAGATGTACTGACGCACACTTGTTAATTAATGATTGAATGAACAGCTCTGATCAAACCGCCGGCAGACGCCTGTTCCTATATGAACAACGAACCGAACGATGAATATTCAGGAGTCAAAACATTCCGCGAAAGAGGTCGAACAAACACAACCCTTTAAAACATAAATTTGGCATTCTCGCGGACGACGACGACGAACCGCGTACAAATATTTAAAACACGCCGAACCGGATACCGACTGCGCGCACACGTGAGATGAAACTTTCATGAGACTGTGGCGGCCTGCGTTCGCCTAACGGAGCCGGGCTGCATCGGGGCGGCGGCGGCGGGGAACAAAAGGAAGCGCGAGGACCATATGTCGCGAGATGGGGACGAACCCCGCCACGGAGGCGCCGGCGCTTGTGCGGCGGAGGCGGAGGCGGTCCCGCTACGAGATCGAGAGGTCGATCAGGGGCGCAATCAGCGCGCCCCGGCGCCTCCCGTTAGGTTAATGCGCCCGGCGGTGGTGGCGGCGGCGAAGGTGGTGGCGGCGGCGGCGAAGTTGGCGGCAGCGACGGCGGTGGTGGCGGTGGCGACGGCGGTGGTGGCGGTGGCGGCGGCGGTGGTGGTGGTGGTGGCGGTGACGGCATTGGCGGTGGCGGTGGTAGCGGCGAAGGTGGCGGCGGCGGCGGTGGTGGCGGTGACGGTGGTGGCATTGGCGGTGGCGGTGGTAGCGGCGACGGCGGTGGCGGTGGCGGTGGCGGTGGCGGTGGTGGTGGCGGTGGCAGCGGCGGCGGCGGCGGCTCCGGCAGCCCAGAGACGGAGGCGGCGGCCATGGAGATGGGGGCGGGGCAGCCAGTGACAAATTTGGTATAGGACGTGCTTCGCCGTGCTATGTCGTTTCCGATTTCTGCCACTTCGAACTACCAGCACCAATGTCCACTCATTATCATCTTTGCCCCCTGCGTTGAGTTATATACATCCCAGGAATCGGTACTGACAGTTCAAGGAAAGAAATAATATGTAAGGCCAGTCAAAAAAAGCTTGGATGGGCAAAACTTATTAGCAGCTGACACAAAAACATATTTTATATATTTGAAGTGCAAAATCAAAACAATGTCCACTCTACATATTATAATCAAATAATCGAAAGTTGTAACACAATATATTTAATTTAATATATTGTTTTAACCCAGTATATTAATGACAATCGAAAAAACGTATATTCGTTTCTGTTTATAATATGTTTGACTTAATTTGCCCTATCATTCGTATTTCGGAAATAATGAAGTTAATAAATATACTAGTGGACATGGCAAGAGTAGGCGTTAGCATTTTGCAAATTGACCAATGAACCTCTCAACAGGACCGACTTCAAGTACTGCCATTTGCTCATGAATTGGTGCTGTGACCTCGAGTATTGGTTGTTTGGTCATCCACGGAACGGGTTTAAGTTCAGAAACGGGCGGAGAAAGCAGTTTGTGCGTTGGCACCTGTGGTGACAAGATCTTTGGCACTCTCAGTCGCAGTGACAGCTGAAATTGCGTTGAAAGGTGCGGAGACAGCGGTCTTGTCTCTGACAAACGGTGATGACTGTTGTAATAGCAACGCTGACACTGAAAGCTGGCATAGAGATGTACAGCAAGATGTTGGTGACAGTGATGAAGTTTGAGACGAACTGGTGCTTGCCGAAAGGGAGTGTTGAAAACAGTGCCAACGACTACACGACGTAACGAATGAGAAAGAAAAAAAAAATAAAGAAACAGATGAATATGCTAGGCCACCAACAAATGTTTCCAATCTTTCAATTTTTTTTAAAGATTATACATTATTATACTGTGTACTAATCGTATTTAAATTCAAATACGAATTTTTCTCATTTAACAATTTACATATAATGAAATGGATTAGACAGCATAGCAAGAAAATATTCGTCTAAATGGTTAAACGATGAAATTTCTGAATTCTATTCTCTCTTCATTCTAATATTATCCAAAACTCAATAATTCTGGTAATAAAATTGAAATAATATCAATGGAAATTTTAAATATATATATCTCATACAGTACATAAATGTTACATCAAAAATTTAGGCATGCGTACAGCACATTTTAGTAATGTCGGATGAAAATTCCCGCTATATGATGTGACACTGGAAGCACTTTATCGGGAGACAACCACACTTTTGTTTGGATGACCATTTCGCATCTATTTTGATCCGAGTGAAGAGCCACTCAGCTTTTACGATTGATAATAGGAATGTGGTCAATAAGTTGATGTATTTGCGCCTTATTATTGGAGCGTTTAGGATTGATTAAAGGACCGCCTACTGTCGACTAGCGGGATTTTCCCCAACCAGGTATCTCCCACCAGCGGGGCACCACCTCTGCCGGGACAAGTTCTAAGTCCCCGACCGGTCAAGTATTTGGAGTATTTGCGCTTTATTATTGGAGGCGACGGCGTTGACGAGCAGTGTCAGTAGCCGTAACGGAAATCATGATGCGCCGCCAACCACCACTGTCGTCGTCACCGGCAGTGGTTGTAACGAAGGCCCTGCTGTTGGCGCCCACCATCAGGCGCCACATTGGCTGGCGCCTGGGCGTGCCGACGCGGCGCGGCGCGGCGCTTCGCCCCGAAGGCGGCGAGCGCGGGTTCGAGCCCTGTAACGGTCTCGCCAACACAATACCGTGATTAATGTTGAAGCGGGCTTTTCCTTTCCAGGCGGCCGCTAATACTCGGACCTACCCTTCCTTCTCCTCCGTTGGGGACGGGAGGGGGCAGTGAAGGGCCAAACGGGGGGCGGGCATCTGCCGGCGCGTAATAAGCCGCGCGCAATTGGGTTAGCGCGTGCGTAAGCGCCTCGCGATAATCGCGCCGCCCAGCGGAGGGGTGGGTCAGGCCGGTCGGCTCCTCCGAGGCGCCGGAGCCTGGGAACGAAAACGCCCGCGAATGCTTCGACGCCCGGGTCTGTGGGAACCCAGCTCACCGAGCACATGCATTGGCCGCCGAGATCAACCCGGGGCGTTTGTTCTCTGAGGTAATACCAGAAATAGTTTATAATAATTGTCTGTAGCAGCAAAAATGCGTCTGAACGAAACCGTTCAAAATGGTTTTCCATGAGTAGCACGCACACTGCTCGAAATCAACAAAAAATAAAAAACCCTCGTCTAACACTATAGGAAATTAAATATTATAACAAAATCAATCTTCACGTATACTGCAAATAACACATGGTCGAAGGCTGCATAGTTTTCTTTCAATTTCGGGCGTTGGATTTGCGGGCATCGGAAATTAGTAGTATAGATTCTTTTAGACATTACCAAAATACATCACTAATAAAGATTTACACAGAAAATGCAGGACTATAATTTACATGACTTTAGAGATAAGTGTTATTCCGCAAATAAATCAACCAAGATTAAAAATTTGTAATTATGCGTATTTCAAGCCTACATTTATAATTACTAATTATTCAATGTGCGCATAAATGTTAGGCAAAATTATGCATAACATTTAAGAGCGCATTTTTGTATTAGTTGTTTCATACCTTCATATCGTATTCTTATTATTTTAAAAAGTATATTTATTAAACCAACAAGAGTATGGAATCATTTTAATAACAATTGAAAGAATTTATAAGATCAGATATCATGCAATCGTTCTCATGAGTTCGTCGGTTTGATTGATATTCATGAGTTATTGAGATAAGTTATAATTACATTGAAAATGATCAAAAACATTAATCAATGTTTGACATAAATTATATTATCTCATTTAGAAGAATAATTTGTAAAATATATTAGACAATAAAGAGGAAATTAAAAAACGAACGTCATAATTTTATTTCCTACAACTCGTCTTGATTATATACTACATCTCTTGAGGGACAGTCTTCCTACTTCGCAAGACCAGCCGACTACTCTTCACGCGAGATTCTACGAATAGAATGAATGGCGTCGTAAGATGAAAAGACGCGATAAGCTGGGTCTGAGGCCTGGGATTGAAATTATAAACGGTGTCCGTTCTTCCCGGAACCCATAATTTAAAACTATTTAGTTATTTTATGTGTCGGCGCGACAATAGTCGGGAGTTCTGACCAGCGAAGTCTGCTCTCTAGTGGCCAATTTCTGCCTTCACGCACCAGTGACCGCGCGGCATCCTAGAGCTTCAAAAGGACGCTCGTTGCACGTTCAAATGATCAGGACGGTGAAGTCGCACATCTGCCAGGCACATCATACGCTATCGTTCTTTCTATTCAACAGGCTTTTTCAAGACGTGTCACTTCGTAGCATCACAAGGAAAATTAGGTGGCAGTGACGAAGTAAGTAAATAAACATGAAATACTTTGTAATATTTAAGGTAATAGATTTTCACATTCTTAAGACATGCTGTGCTGTTAATTTAACATAGCTTGTAAAGTGAGATTACTGGGCTCTAGTAAGTATTTAAAGCGGTCATTCGACACGAAGTGTTCTCTCACACTTCATACACAATTCGCAACATCAGCATACGCAGAAGTCAGTCTGTGTTACCTTGCCAAAGAATGGCAAGAAGACTCAAAGAACATTTCTCTTACAGAAAATTTGAAAAATTATTTGTGTCCATCGTTTGCACATCAGCGCCAGAGCATTTCTTGGCCTCCATTTTATCCTGTGTGTAGAAGGCAAAGGTTAGCCAAGTCAAACAACGCTGACCCCACTCAATTAGGGAGTTCCGCTTGTCTGCGAATTCCCGCCTGCCAGACGGCATCTTTGCCGCCGCCGCCACCCTTCCCTTCGGCGACGACTGACTCATCTCGCAGTTTCCGTCCGCACCGGATGCTACCCCACACGTCATTAGCCGCCGGAAGTGGCCAAATACGCCCCACGCAGTGTGAGCGTCGGCGGCGACGCGACGGGGAGGTTCGTCTCCTCTCATTGTCTTCCGCCGGCGGCGCCGGAAGCGCGGGAGGGTTGCAGCGGCTGCGCAGGGGCTGGTGGGAGAAGGAGGCACGCAAGGGCGGTGCCAGCGGCGGTAGCAGGGTGTGTGGGCCGCGGTTGCGGTGGTGGAGGTTTTGGTGATAATAGTAATGTTGGTGGACCTGGTTGTTTTTATGTTGTTCAAGTGTTGGTCGCGTTAGTATTGATGTTGACGGTGCTCGTGTTGTTGACGGTGCTCGTGTTGTTGACGGTGCTCGTGTTGTTGACGGTGCTCGGTTGTTGACGGTGCTCGTGTTGTTGACGGTGCTGGTGTTGTTGACGGTGCTCGTGTTGTTGACGGTGCTGGTGTTGCTGAAGCTCCTGGTGTTGTTGACGGTGCTGGTATTGCTGATGGTGCTGGTGTTATTGACGGTGGTAATGGTGTTGATGGTATTGTTATTGTTGTTGGTGGTATTGTTGGTATTGGTGGTGCTATTGATGGTGACTTTGTTCGTGGTAGTATTGTCGTTGGTGTTTATGTTGGCAGCAGTCAGTTGTGTTAGCTGAGGTCATGGCGCTGGCACAGGCGGGGAGAGCTTTGGAGGCAGCACAGGTCGAATTGCCAATCGTGGCTGGGGAAGTGGGGTCTACGGACGCGGTAGAAGCCGAGGGGGTGGCAACGGCCCCTCGCGGCGGAGGTGACAGCGGCAGCGTTCGTTGCCTGCATCGCCCATACCGCCCTCGCGGCTCAACGCCGGTGCAGGGGGCGAGCCGAGTATAGCACCGGTCGTCGCGGGACAAGGTCGCCGCGACGCTGCAGCACGCAGGCGACGTCGTGGCGACGTCCGCTCGCTGCAGACGAGCGCACGAAAGGGGACTCCTTAATGAGTGGATCGGAGAGGGGTTCGGGAGAACACGACCGGATGAAAGACACTTCTCATTTTATCTGGTGTATCTCCTCTTTCACTACTCTCATCCGTATTGTGGGGTTTCACTACATGTGACGTCGCCACGGAAACATTTCTTGCTGCTTTACGCGCGAATTCTCACACGATTGACATTCGAATATGTAGCTTCCGCCAATCTGCCTACAATAGTGTCCGCCAATCTGTCTACAATAGTGTCCACCAATCTATCAACAATAGTGTCCACCAATCTATCAACAATAGTGTCCACCAATCTATCAACAATAGTGTCCACCAATCTATCAACAATACAGTCTCCACCAATCTATCAACAATACAGTCTCCACCAATCTATCAACAATACAGTGTCCACCAATCTATCAACAATAAAGTGTCCACCATTCTATCAACAATTCAGTTTCCACCAATCTATCAACAATACAGCGTCCACCAAACTATCAACAATACAGTGTCCACCAAACTATCAACAATACAGTGTCCACCAATCTATCAACAATACAGTGTCCACCAATCTATCAACAATACAGTGTCCACCAAACTATCAACAATACAGTGTCCACCCATCTATCAACAATACAGTGTCCACCAATCTATCAACAATACAGTGTCCATCAATCTGCCAACGACACTGACTGCCCATCTGTCTCGGGCCCAATGTCCGCCAATCTGTCAGACATCGTCTCCTCAACCGTCACCGTCCCTCTCACCTCTTGTCTCCGTTACCGACACCGCCTCCTCCCCGTTGGAGACGGTCCAGGCGCAATGTCCCGCCGCGTGACGGGCGGCAGCCCTTGCGCGTGGCACGTGCGCGAGCCTTGGGCACGCGGGACGGCGCTGACAGCTGGCGCGGAATATGCTGGTCGGCGCCGCCCGCCGCACCGAATTTAGCACTCACCAAGGCTGCGAGCACCAGCCGGTCCACCTCTAGAGGCCGAAACTCACCTGCAAACACACAAAACATGGCATTAGAATAAGCAACATTGACCAGTGTTGTGATTAAAAGCAAAATCTGATTACTAACAAAGTAATAAGAGGGAGTTTGCATTGTATGATCACTTGGTAGTAATGATGTAAATGTAAAGTATCAATTTAATCACATTGCGATGCTGGAAGTAAGATTGAGATAAGAGAATTAACTGAATAGCGCATATAATAACTTTCGCAAGCTACTGCAATGCCTATCTTGTATTTACCGTAAGCATTGGATTAATGGAAACAAGATAATATTGACAGGAATATATGAGTACTGAAATTAATTTTAACATAACTTTTTTTCACTTTTTGTTGCGACTGAAAAACAACATTCATTAACATTATTATTTTAGATGTCTAACATTCTTTTCTCTCGATCAGAGGTTATCGATACAAGAATTCTTTAATTGGACGAGTGTTTATAAAAACAGTTTTAGTTGATCAGTTGTGACCTTTCAGTTTGGAGCGTTCCTCCAATTTATCACAAGCTAGATCGTTAATGAGGCATTCGAATCATGTTGCATAATTATACCCAAATCACAGCAAACCAATATATATGTATATAACTGTTTAACAAATAATTAGAAACATGTTTACACCATCGTTGAAGCTTCGAATATTGCGTTTTACTGCCAGATTGTATTTCAATCTCGTTTTATAGGAGTTAATACAAGTTGTAGGTCAAAATGAAAAACCTAGTGACGACTCACGAATCGTCATTTTTAGCTGATCTAACGTTCTGAGGAAATCCGTAAGAAAAAGTGAAAATACTAATCATATGTACAGTATTAGTTTAGAATGGGATGTACATAATGTGGTTGAACTGTAATCACTTCGCAGAAAAGAGCATTTACACAGACTGCAATGAAACCAATGTAAGTTCTCACCATGTGAAGCAGCGTGAATGAGAAACTTCTGTGCCATTACGATTATACGGCAGACCGAACTCAATTCATCGAAAACATCCAGGCGCATAAAAAACACACCTAGGGGGGGGGGGCATGTCCAGGACACAAAGAACGAATCAACACGCTGTTGGAACTCAGCTCAAGATTAACAAGAGAGGAAATACAGTTAGGTGTAGAAGGTGAAACACGTTTCCAGGAAATCGGAGGAATCGACGACAGGCAGTGGCGGCGGCAGGGGCAGCGCCACACCCTGAACGGCGGAGGAGGGGGCGGCGGGGGCGGGGGCGCAGCGGGGTCGCTCGGTGGCGGGCGCGGAATACAAACGAGCGCGCACCCGGAAACTGCAGTCGGGGCGCGCACAGTGGCCGGAATGGCTCCGAAACGCGCGTGACGCTCAGCGCCACTTTGAGTGAGAATTGATTCCGGGTGCGTCGCCTAATATGGCCATTACTCCCATAAAAATTGTGCGTGTTATATCCCGGGAGGTGGCGGTGTTCCTCCCCGGCTGGAATGTGAGCTCCGGCACCGACGTTGATTTAATCCTTTCCGTTTCTTTAATCTGAGATTTTCAGTGGCAGGATACTCACCAATTTATAGAGTGGATGCACACTCATGCATATCTAAATCTTATTAATTTACCAGACGCTCTACGCCGCTTCTTCCACGTTCAGTCTATTTGGGACGCATATATTTCATTTACTCATCCATACATTCATCCATTTACACTGAGAAGAGTAATTGCTTTCAGACAAAAGATTCATATACGCTACTTTCACGCAGTTAATGAAAAATAGATGAAACAAGTATTGAGTTTGATGTACGTAGCATAATTCTTCATTATTACACAAGTGCACGCTCAATCCACTTATTCTGGTCTCAGTTCACTGTAATACCATTATTTAATCAAATAAGTTTATTCAACTACTCTGACATTGGGAGTTTTAGATATTTTTTTTTCTCAGTGTACTCATTCATTTATTCATTTTTATGAATTATAAACTTTTATTCATTTCAAAAGAGAGACGTTAGGAACGGATTTTCAAATTTGTATAAATGCAATAAATCAACATTATAAACGAATTGCATAGGCTATTTTTTGTATAACAGCATTATAAATTTATAAGGGAATCAATCTTAATTTTGAGAAACAACTTTCTTGTGACATCTCGGGTATTTGACATTTGTGCGAGAAAATTGTGGTCGGTTGTTCCGTTCACTGCTACCTCCCCATGATTTTCTAGCTGTGATTGGCTGAACGTGTGGTGACGTAATCATTCGTACCGTAAAATGCTAATACGTCATCATTTGTGCTTGTAAAGGTCCCTTTTATCAACTATTTCTTGCAAGAAAAGGTCATTTATAATGCTGGTATACATAAAACGTTTATTGCATGTACTGTAGAACCTCGGTATTCCGAACTAATTGGGGGTGTGGTTTGTTCGGGTTCAGAGATGTTCGGATTATCCCCCAAAAAAACATACCGTACATATACATCAATTGGATTACCATACACAAGGCTACGTAGCATGCGACGTGAGAAAATGGCAACGTAACGTAGCGACATGAAGTGTTGCGAACAACTGAGTACAGTACGTAAATAAGCGATCGCATGCGGTAGTAGTTACTACATTGTTTAGAAGAGGTGAAGCAGAGGTGTGTCGACGCTGTATTCTAAGCACAGTAGACAAAATTGGGTTGACTTACGTTCGTCCATAAATGACGTTAATACAAATCAGCTGTTTTTTGTTTATTTTTTCCTCCATCGCGAATTTTGTACGAATTATTCAAAATTTTGGATTTATGGGGATCTACGGTATCTCCAATTAATCCATGAGTGCGTTTGGGCCCAGTGTTTGGCGCAGCGCGTGGCCGGCCGCTCGCCGGAATGATAAACGCGGGTGGCTGCGGCGGGCGGCGCGCCGTGCCGATCGCGCCAGGAATGCTGTATCGGGGGAAGGCGATTAGCTCCGGTTATTGCAAGAACGCGGATCGAAGAATCTGTCCGTTGCCGGCGCGGAGGCCACAGGACCTGCAGCGGGAGCGCGAAGGTTCGACGACTGCCGAATTGCGGCAACAGACTTCCTCGTTGCAATCGGTCGTATTTTTTGAAAAGTGAATATCGTTCTCGATGAAGTTTCTCTGGTTTTTCAATTTCCTCCAGTCCGTGTTTGATATTTCACAAGCTAAGGCTTATGAAATGAACTCCAAGCTCAAGAGCCGACTGCCTGGTGCGAATTTTCTCCAAATATGGTCATCAAAGGATACGAAGGATTCGACCTTGCGACAAAAAATCGATGAGAAAACGTTTTAGGGAAACATTCGGAAAAGAGGACCTTCAATAATTTGGCGAAATATGAATCAACACCATGAAAAAATGAGTTATTTTATATTTGTCTTGAATCTTAAATTGCTATCCAGTTCAGTCCAATTATGTTTTCCATTCGCATAAAAAATCCTATTCAGTTCAATGAGTAGAGAGTCCATTTTTTTCGTGAAAAATAACGGTTTGAAAAATGAATTATCCTTACGTCATACGTTTTATCTTTAGGTTTTAGTATCTCTAAACGCACTGGCTATATCAAGATGTAATTTTGATCTATTTCTATCAACTACCTACAATTTTGCCACAATTTGTCCATATTGTCATCTAACACGGCTGAACTTTCTAAAACACCTAATCATTCAGAAGGCAACTGACCACCTGCCGCCGGAATCCGTGGGCACCGTCCTTGGGGCGACCGCCAGGTGGCGGGGCGGCAGGGCAGACAAAGCCCGGCGGCGGCGCGGCGCGGCGCGGCGCGGCGCGGCGCGGCGTATGCTAATGCGGAGGCGGTGGCAGGGCGGCGATGAGCTCACTTCCGGTCGGGGTGACCGGCAGCGGAGGCAGTCGCCCCCAGCGGAGGCGCCGGCTTCCACCTTTCACGTCCCTAGGATTGTCCTAGCCCCGACGGTGGCAGGATTTTCAACATTAGCTACATCAAATTCAGCCGCCGCGCCGTCTGGAGGAGAGAATTCTAGCGGCCGGCTGCTCTGATCCGTATTTGTCTTGTTTTTTCTGATCAGCACCAGGCGAATGCCGGGGCAGTACCCTAACAAACGAGTCACGGACCTCGCGAACTTTTCTTCCTCTTCCTTGTCTTATCATCGTCCTTTACTCACACCTACACTTTACATGCGCTACACGACTTTACATGTCGGGAGACGAGTTAGGAGTTTAGAGTTTGTCCCGGCTGGGACAGTGCCCAGCTGGTGAGAGATACCTGGATGGGGAAAAGCCCGCAAGGCGGCACTTAGATCGGCGCCGTATCTTGCCATCAGCGGAGGAAGATTGCCGCCACCTCCTGAATTAAAACATGCACTACATTTACGGGTATAATGACCTTAGCAGCTGACGCACGAAGAAACACTAATCGATCAATCAATCCTTTCAGATGGACGCCGCGAAGCTATCGCCGCTTTCCTGCGCGAATTGTACGTCGGAGTCCATAGTACGGGCGAGGTTTCCAATCAACCTTTCACTATTTGGGCGATTCCAAAAGTACCTTCGTGGTTATGCTCCTGTAAAAATTTTAAGTACTGACATACGTTGCACACAAACACACTGATGAACTGTTCTTTACATTCAACAAAATGTTAATAAACGGCGAAAGAAATGTATTCATTTGTTGATGAGGATTTAATTATAATTTTCTCCTCGATGGGGTATTTTTCTGTAGACTTCAGCTGCAGTTCTCTGCAGTTCTGCAGACTTCTGCTTCTGTAGACGTCGCAACGCAGCAGAAGTTCGATGCCCGTTTAATCTCTCTGCACAAAAGATTCACTCATTACGGTGTGGAACACCAACAGCAAAGGTGTACCTGAGCAATAAACATAATCTACCGCAAGTGAGGAGAGGAATGCCTTTTTAGATGATTGTCTCGCTTAGCTTTAACGTTACAGACTCCGCGCGCGCGATTCTGCTTTAAGAGTTTGATAAATAGTTCATTAGATTTTCAATGATATTGTAGAGAGAGCTGTCATTCAAAATGACGGAACCTTGCAACAAATCAGAAATCCGGCTGACGATATTTCGTCGGAGACAACAGATAATGCGCGATTTAACTGTACCTACCGGAGAATATGCGAGACGCAGGTCAAAGGACAGCAAAATCTTCGTGATGAGGAGTGGCTGTCAGTCGGAACCTGTCAAAGAACAGCTGGCGCGTGCGTTGTTGCTCATGCATGACACACGCCAGTCAGCGTACGTGATGAGACGTATGTGTGTATGATTGCAAAATAATACGCGGTTATTCGAAATCAAGGGATACTATGTAAGCAATGTTAGAATATAATAAGATTACTCCGTCTCTTCACAGCACGTTTTTTTTTTCCAAACATACACGCATATCCATGTTAACGCAAACGTATACTTATACAAACACACACGTAACCACACATTTTAGCGAGAAAACCAAAACACGTCTGTCCCACTCTCGAGACAGTCATATGTCAAATTCTGACATTTTAGACCATAACTCAACAATGCAGTAAAACCGGGCAGCGATAAAATGAACGAGAGCAGCGGCGCAAAAGGAGGTCGCAGATGACACACGTTTTTGAAGTCCTGGAGCGAAAGCAACGCTGCGTTGCCTGCGACCGTGTTTCGAGGCGCCCTTCGCTAGAACGTGTGGTGCACGGAATGGATTTTATATCTATGGCCTTTCACGCATTAATTTAAACAATAATCATTGCGTAATTTACAATGACAAAAAAGATTTTCAAATGCTTTTGAGAAAAAAATCAACAACATCATGTATGATTGAAAGTGTTAAAAATGATTAGGAAAAAAAGATACAAAATACGAAACCACATAAAAAGAGATACATTTATTATGAATGAGGTAAAAATAGAGAACAGGTACAGGTTTTATTTTCTCTTCCATCTTCGAAAGAAAATAAAACCTGTACAGATTGCTATGAAGAGAGAGAGAAGAAACTAGTGATATGATGCAGTATTGGAACGAAAGAAGCACAAAGCAAAACACCAAAAGAATAAGAACTGAAATCGTACGTTGTCCATGGCTGGACTGAACAAGAAGAATACATAAATAGTCAGTCGCGTTAGAGTAAGTAGGTGCATGAACGCTTCTAAAGAGAACTACACCAGAACGTGGAAGATTCGTTTTCCGAATGATAGCGGATATCCGACCCAAGCTGTGAATCTCGATCGAACGGCACCCGATTGCAAAACAATAGACAGCCGAAATCAACTTATGTCAGGATTACTTCTTCTCTCCACAACAAGCCGCGCTCCGACCGGTCGTTTCCTCCGAGCAGCTGCAGCGGACGCCGCCTCGCCACACGCAGTCGGGCCCGGCGCCGCGCCGTCGTCAGCCGCTGGCTGGGTGGGTGGGCCCAACGGGACACACGCGTGAGAAGGGGATGAACGTGGTGCAGGGCACGGTCTTGGCAGGGCACGTGAGCGGAAGATCAGCTGGTCGCGTAACTGCGCGCGCACACCGCATCTGATTGGAACATCATGGCAATAGCTGGAGGTAATTACTGGTTCTACTGGTGGATTCAAGGAGCGGGAGAGAATGATAGTTTCTAGTCTGCCCGTTGGTTTCTAGTCTGTCCCATAGTTTCTTGTCTCTCCAATAGTTTCTAGGCTGTCCGGGAGACGCTGAAACTAGACACAGTGGCGGAAGTTTCGGTCGACATTCTGCAACCTTCTTCAGGGTAAAAAATGATTCATTTACTCCATTTTCTCTTTTCTTCACTTTGAAAAAGGTTGCAGTATGATGACCAAAGTGTTGGCATCTTCACATAGATTGCGTCTGCTGGACAGTCAAGAATGTACTTCCCGCGGAAGTCTTTGACTTTATTGGCGTCTGATATTGTGATCGGAAGTACTACTGTTCTGATTCTACGTCCGTATGCGAAAACAGAAAAAAAAAGCGCCGTAGACATTTTGGACAGTCACACTTTTCCCGAAGAAAAGACAACGGAAAATTGTACAAAACCTGTTCAATCGTTAGGTTTTAAATGTGATTATTATTATTATTATTATTATTATTATTATTATTATTATTATTATTATTATTATTATTCAGAACCTGCGGCGCCATCTTCATTATTACTTCAATGTTTCCGTAAAAACGATTACGAATAAGAATCAATATCTTTAAAAAAGAGAATCAAGTTTGATACCGAACCGTAAGAAGGAACATAAACGTAACGGAGAAAATTCTCTATGTTAAGAAGTCAGAAAATAAAATGAATTTAACAAAATATGGAAACGTTAGTTAGGTGGCATGAATGAAATCTTACTAGTACCTAAGTGAGTAGATTCACTAATAACTTTATACATAATTTGTGGGCCTCGCTACTTGAAACATGTATTTTACGAAGTAAATATTCTGGTGTCAAACAACGAATAAAAAAACATGATATCACGTAATGGAAAGACAGTAGTACACATCACATACAAGTATAATCCTGTGAAAGTAGAAATTCCAAAGATCAAATTAACATTTTTCCAGCAAGTTCTTCAATTCTTGCACTTGAAAAGTCTACTGCAAACATTACCTCACAGACAGGAAACCGATGGAAAGAAGAACAAAGAACGATTCAACTTAACAGAACGAGCTGTCCGTGCGGTCAGAGGATCCTGTGGCACAGGAAACGGAAAAGGAGAAACAGACGAACGCGGCAATAACCCGGAGGAGGGACTCGCAAACGGTACCTCAGACAAGCGCAGCCAGAGAAGCGCACTCCTCGCGCCGGAGATTAGCGCTGCCCTGCACTAAAACCAACATTACTAACAATTTCGACACGCTGCCGCTGGAATCGTCGACCGGGTGCACACTTTTATGTTTTATTTACCTAACTGCTCGTCCTGGAAAGACGAGTTCGTCTTATGGCTTAATTACCAAAGTAACCGTAAAAGGAGTCTACTGGGTTTCTGAGGCGGGATTCTACCCAGCGGGAAGACGTTCTGCGGTGTTAAAGTTCGCAAAATATTGTTCTAGTACGGTACAAGGTAAAATTATATTTAAGAAAAATCTTCCTGGTTCTGAACAGCTTTTGCGCCGGGGCCAAAATTCGCTGTACTGCCTATTCAGATGCACTTTTACCTTGGTCTTGAGGATGTCACCTCATACGACGTTGAAGACTGCATACAAGGCCATCTTGCGTCGAACTATGTACACATTTACTTTCACGTTTTACCCTCCCTCCGTCCTTGCGTCATGTGCAGTGCTTCGCTTCCTCCCACGGGCATTGGAGGGCAACCTTCGCGCTCACCCCACCTTTTGTTAACACGCGCGTACACATCCAGTCGTAGAGCGTGTGGACTCATAGTCCACGTGAACGATGGGCCGCCAACACAGCGTATTGTATTGGAACGAGCGCAAATTTCTTGAAGGTACTTCCTTGGCACACAACCGGTGACGCATCAGGGAATCAAAAGGATGATTTCGAAAAGTCAATACACTAACAGGCCCCGATATATAATACATAAAGTTATCTTTGATGCATTTTGGGGTTTATGAGTATGAGGAAAAACTCGATTTTAATATAGGTTTAAGAGTTTAAGTTTAAGACCGTAAGTCTGTAAGACTCGCTCAAACGCTTGCTGCCGAGTGGATTAATGTAATGAACAGCTCGTTTCATTAGCTTCCCAAAATATAACTTAATGCTGGTTCAGTTAATTCATTCATCTTATAAAAATAAGGAATAAGGAAGTGGATTAATGTAATGAACAGCACGTTTCATTAGCTTCATTCATTCATCTTATAAAAATAAGGAATGAAAATTTTCTTTAGCCTCTCCGAGCCATTAGAGGAATTGCTTCAAAAACGACGATCATCTTTAAGGACGAATAATAAAAGAAAAAGAAAGAAATTTAATGTTTGTGAGAATTTCAGGTACAACACTATTTCTTATGATCTAAAAACCCGGAAAAGTACAGATCCATTACGGAAAGGAGGAAAAGCAATTCAAGAACGTGGTGAAAGCACATTATTCGTACACTGCGACATTATTTGTGGAGAAACACAACAAAACATTTTAAAACAACAAATAATTCAAATTTAGTTTGAATGGAATTTTTAATACGATTTCAACTTCTTGAACCAACAAATATTACGTTCATTTAAATAAGGAACACAATACAATTATCGTATCCGAAAATGCTCAACCCAATGACACGACCACTTCAAAACGAATTGTACTTGCCTTTGGACTGCATTGTTTCGAGTTGTTGCTCTACTTTTGTTATCAAATGAAGTGAAACATTCTAGAGGCGATTGCATAAGACATTTCCGCAAAGGCCAACACATTCCCTCGCCAGCCGGCCTCCTCGTATTCAAAGCGAGCGGAGGGGTCAACAGGAAAGGCGCCCGCGGTGCCCCGATCGCATCTCGAGGGCCCCACTTCTCGGCGCCTCGACGCCCAGCGCCCACCGCCCGCGCGTATGCATGCGACCGCATTGCGAACGCCGCCGCCCCGTGAATAATGCGCCGCGGCGGACGTTAATAACGCTGACCTTGCGGCGCCGGCGGCGGCCAGTTGCGTGCGTCGGTGGAGCGCGGGTAGATAACGCCTTCCGGTGACCCCTCACCCTCGCTCCTGCCGCTTCCGCCGACTCCCCGCCCGCGCCCGTTGCCTCTCCCGGACTTCTCGGTTGGAGCTGCGTTGCCCTCGTTCTTCCCCAGGCTCAAGAAGAGAGGGCGTTTGCAATGCCAAGCGTTATAGCAATCGATGGCACTTTCGCCCCTATGCGCATGCGCAGTTCCAGCTTCGCGTAACTTTAGTGCATCTCCCGGACTTCCTCGGATTTAGTTGCGTTGCCCGACACTCGGTGGATAGGGCAAACCCCGAATGTTCGTCACTCGGCAAATAGCGAGCAACTCATCCACAACACTCGGGATTCGGCGAGCGGTTGCTCGGTGTTCGCCGAATAACCAATGTGTGGAGCCGCCTTTATAGCAATCAACGGCACTATTGACCTTCGCATGCGCAGCTCCAGCTTCGCGTAACTTAAGTGCATCTCCCGGACTTCCTCGTATTTAGTTGCGTTGCCCTCGTCCTTCCCCGGGTTCCGCAGTGCTAAAGAAGAGAAGCTTTTTGCACGGCGAGGCGTTACATCGATATCGATCTATCGATATTTTCTGCATGCGCAGTTCTAGCTTCGGATAACTATTGTGCATCTGCGCCTTTCCCAGTCTTCCTCGGTTTCAGTTGAGTTTCCTCGACCCGATAAGGCGACATGTTTTTAAGGATGAATTTGAATTCCACCTATGTCTATTCATAGTTGTTCAAAAAAAGCAAAAACAAATACCAATAACGCTGAACTTCGCCACCATTTTCCGTAAATAACAGGCAATAAAAAGTGTGTGTGTGTGTGTGTGTGTGTGTGTGTGTGTGTGTGTGTGTGTGTGTGTGCGTGTATATATGACCCCACTAAATAAATAAAATTAATAAAACGAATTTCACCAATTAAGAAATATTCTTTACCAGACTGCAAATCTTTATTAATGCCAAGTTGGTACACCGAGTCTCTGGGTACATCACAACGAAACAAACCAAACTGACCCCTCCAAAAAATCTCGAACGCAGTTTTCCTCAGCCGTATCTAGATTATTCGCAGCCCCAATAACGCCACGTCCACTAGAGTTTCCCCCCCCCCCTCCCTGGCGCCCCCGCGGAGTCGCCCTCTTCAATGCCCGCAGCGCGGGTGGCGCCCCCTCACGTCACGGCGTGAGAAAGGTCGCCGCGTGCGTCAGACTCGGCTCTGTCCCTAGAGCCCTACTTCCTGCACGCCGCACGCGATGTGTGCATTCAGGGTTGCAAAAAGAGTGGGCACGCGACAGCCGCGTAAATATCAACATTTTATACGAATCTCATACGGAATGATGAATTCCTTTCTTTATTATTATTATTATTATTATTATTATTATTATTATTATTATTGGACGAATTAGTTTTCGGGGTGAATTTGATGTGAAGGAGAGCAGCTGCAGCATTTCAATTCAAACAATATATATTTTTAATCTTTTCCTAAATACTTTCTAGTTCTTACCATACCGAAACTTTCTTAAAACTTCGTTCTCCGAGAAATATACATTCAGTTCATCAAAATACACCAGGGAAAATAATAAAAATCTAATATTAATAAACGTATATATCATTTCCAAAAGGGTAAATCTGGAAAAGTTGCTTGTGAAGAAATTTCCCAGGACGAAAGTAAATTTTCTTCATACCACCGAATCGTGTGAATATATAGAAATAATCCGCGTACTTTTTTCTTACTTTCAGCAACATCAAAGTACTGTACAGGGCCGATCCGATGACAGATCCTTAAAGCAGTAGTGCAGTAGCGGTCTCGGACCCGAGGATCGCAGGTTTGAATCCCGCCTCGAGCATGGATGTTTGTGTTGTTCTAACGTGTTCTCCCAACAGTTTAAAAATCACAGCGGTCGCTATATGACCAAGATGTTGAAAAGCGACCTTAAAAGAGAACGAAAAAAAGAACTGTAAACCCACAATTGTTCATCAATTACTTAAGTCTTCGCCACACATGTCCACAACGTTAACATTTTTAAACCTTGCGAGCTTTTGCGCTACGCTCCTCAGCACCCGGCGCATCCACAGAGAAGACAACCACCCCGTGGGCGACCGCCTCGCGGGGCGGCCCAAGCGGGCCGGTGAATCACACGCGCGAGCAAAACCCGCGAGGCGGAATGGGCGCGCGCCTTCAAGGAGCAAATTACTCCTGAAAAACGCGCCCGCGCCCGCGCTCATTTGCCTGTCAGAGGCGGCGCGAGGTGGGCAGTTAAACGCCCAAGGCCTCGTACTGCCGCACGGGGGAAGCGCGAGCGCTGGTGGAGTTGGAGATGCGCGCGGGCTGCGGTGCGCGGCGCACAATGGGTCGGAAACAACGCAAACACACCTGCGAAATTACAGAGAATGCGCTTAATAGGAGGGCGCTCAGAGTTATTTCGGTCCATTGTGCAGCATGCCTGGTTTTACTGTATAATGACACATTGGGGAAAAAGTTGACGCGTTGCCCTCCCTTTCTTGTTTTTTTTTTTGGGGATAATTCAAAAATACGTACGCAATTTTAGCTTCTTCCAAACCTCTTTGAAACAATTAGTAGTACTTATTAGCGTTTCACTGATTTAAATATTTCTTCTCAATCCTCTTCTATTCCTAACTTGCTGAGTCACAAAAGGATAATTTCTCTACATTTGAGTAAAATTTCGTAGTGTTCAACCTGATATATTTGTGATTAATTTTTATTAAATCCCAAACTTGGAATTAATAAATTTAATCACACAAATGCTGCGAAAGTATGGCTTTTCAATAAACTCTTCCTCTGTTGCTTTCACTCCCGTCGTCTATGTGAGAAACCCTTCACCCAACGTATTTCTCATTGTATAACTTCCTTTTTATTACGCACTATTGTAATAAAAATTTTGAAATTGGCCAGGCGGAAGAATAAAATACATGACCTGAGCCTCGCTATCAATAAAGAAATTTCTTAATTTATTTATTTATTTACTAATTTGCTGGATGTTGTTTCGAGTTCTTCGCTGAAGTAGACTAGTAGACCGGGAGAGTCTAGATTCACGTTCAGATAGCGGTGGATTTTCGACACCGGCTAAATAAATGAAATTGGACAATGCCTGTGTCTAGATAAAAACTCTGAAGGCCGTAAACGAAACGTAGTACAGGTGGAACGGGCGATTAAAAGAACGACTCGAATTTGCGTCTTGTTTTATTGAAATTTTAATACGTCTTGGAAATTTGACAGAAATGTTTTCTTCCCTGAAGTTACGCTTTGTGAAAGTTTGACATCAACTGGGCCCACTGTCCTGCGGGCCCGATTTTACGATGCCTCCAAACCTCATATTAGATCGTATTTATTTTGTATTTATGCTCATGAATACGCAATTTTCCACACAAAGAATATAACACCAACATGTAATTAACGTTTACTTTACATTCAAAAGCACCTAAGGGAAACAGCCGTTAGGAAATTGCACAACAATTATTACGACATCAGCACTTTGTGCTCCAACGACCATTAAGGAAGGAGAGCCTAGCTCGTCGAATAAACCACCGAACAATTTTCGAACACAGAAGCAGATAGTTGGTGGGCGATTAACGAAGAAACAGGAGAGAAAGTACGTGGATACTTTGAAAATCTGTACCTTGGGCAACGATGGGAAGCCCGTCCAGCCGTGCCCGGCGGACAAAAACGGCATCCGGCGCTTCTTCCACGCTTTACTGGAAGTTTCCCAGATCGCGCGTCGAGGAGTGCACGTCGGCGTTTCCCTCCGGGGGCGCGTCGTATGCGGCGCACGTCGCCCGGGGCGACAGCGCGACGCGACGCAACGCGGCCTGGGCGTCGCCGACAGCCGCGTCCGGGACGCCCCTCGGCGGCGGGCAACAAGAGCGCGACGGGGCGACGGGCGCGGCTGCGACGCGACGCGACAAGGAGTGCGGACTGCATCGCGCGGGGAAGCAGGCATGCGGCGGTGGGCGTGAGGCACGTGCAAGAATACGTGTACGTGAGGAAGCGGCTTGAATGTCATTGGAAGTCGAACAGGAGCAAAGTGCCACGTGTAATGTTAAGGTGTTGTTTGCGGCAGGTCTTTGGAAAGGAATATTGAATGTGTGTGTTCATTTGGTGGTTCAAAGCCTACTGGGTGGTCATAACAACACTAAAAAAGGTTGAGAAAAAAACAACAAATCACTACTGAGATACCACGAAATGCTAATTACATAATTTACACATAATGAAGAAAGAAAGAAAGACGGCGTAATAAAAAGTAAAGATGTTATATCGGCGAGGGTGAGAGAAATGAAAGAAAGGGAAGGGAGGACAGCAGACGCGAGAAAGAAGAGTGGAAGAGAGAAGGAAGTGGAACGGATACGAGAGGAGAGTAATTTATGGAATACGAGAGTATAGGAGAAGAGATGAGTTAGGGCGTGACCGGAAAAGTACACAAGTGAAAAAGCGAGAAGAAATTGTATGTAATTTCTCAACAATCAGATAACAGCGAACAACGCAATAACATTAAAACAAGACATTACGCGAAACTGCCTCACAAAATAAAACAAACCCGAAGGGCCAAAATCCTCCAACAAACAAAACACAAACACACTTCGTAAGAAGTAGCCAACGGCGAAGCCTCGTCCGCAAAACCAACTTCACTCGGCCGGTGCCACATGGCTGCATGGCATGCGGAGGCTACCTACCTACCGCGCGGGAGCGACGGGCGATCCGCCTGCTGCGGTGTAGCGGTTACGGGCCAATATCCGGGGCGGCGCAGATTAAGTTGTTCGCCCGCGCCGTAATTGCGCAGGGCGGAAGCAACGCTGCTCGGCCGGCGGGGCGCGGGCGCTGGCCGCAACGCCGCCCCACGCAGTCGGGAGCCTCCGACCGCAACACTCGCCCGACAGCCAATTGCGAGTTGCGGTCCCCGCGGAGCCAGCGATAAATCCAAGATGATACCGTCGTGACGGTTTGGTATCAGCAATTTCATACACTACTGTAACTAGCCGATTCATCAAACAATGATTACAGTAAAAATTAGAGTTAGAAATAGAATCACCGAGGTTGTTAAGGAGGGAGCACCACACTATTTTGTGGAATCTTTAGAATTCTAGTCCAACACTGGACATGAAGGAGAATAAGAATTTCGAACGCTATTGATCACACTTGATAGCGAGCAAATTTTACATTACGCCCCCTCGAGGGAAGGTGATAAAGAGATAGGGCAGTTGATCTTAAAAAATTTAGCTACAGTCGTTTGACAATAAATCAGAAAATAATTAACCACAGATTAAAATTAAACAAAAGAAATAAACATGGACTCAATACAGTCCCCTACTTCACAGGATAAAACTCTGTAGTTTGTAACCTTTCGTTTATGAATCAGGATACGTTTGGAAACCGTATGTATGAATATGGTTGTATACTAATATCCCCCGTTGATTAATAATAATAATATTAATAATAATAATAATAATAATAATATGACTAAATCTACATCATTCTTCTTGGGACTAAACTTGCGTTAAACAACGCCGAGACATGGCTTTGCAGTTCACTTGATCCCCAAAACACGAAGATAATGAAAAAAAAAATTTTACTCTTTTCCCTTTACGCCACAACAGCATAGCCAATAAGCAGCATTTCAATGTTTCAGAGCAATGAAAAACGAGTTACTAGCAAAGAAAGTTTTGTTCATAAAATAAATCTTTCCATAAATTTAAGCTGTCACTTCAGTCTCTGAGAAGACGACCGAATGAGACGTACACTTCCATTCAGCTCGTTGCAGACCACCAACTCAAAATCACTTTGATGTTATCAGATCTCGAATGAAGTTCCTGGATCTCAGGGATCTTGTTTTTTGCGTCCTGTTGATGACTGGGTAAATTACTCCGCGGATTATTGGGAATGAACAGAACAGCGAGGATTAAGCTTCGACCTGGTAATTTAAGAATATTGAGGAGAGCATCCCGGCGATTTCTTCTGCAGTCGAAGCCATTACTTCCACCCACTGACCCTTTGCGTAGGGGGGCAGAACCCCTAAAAGCTTTTAGCGAGCCGTGCGTTCCTATTTACAATATCGTAAATACATCGGCAACTTAGTAATTAAGATAAATGGCTTTCCGGGCTTGCTGTCCCCCCCCCCCCCCGCAGTTGGGATGCTGGAACAGCCGATTTCACTAATCATCGAACTACTACAAGCAGTAGTTTTTAATTATGAAATAGAATACGCACTAATACTGATAAAGAAGCGAAAGCTGTTATTTCAGTACATTTAAAGGTTTGTCCTGATATGTCTGGCGTCCAATTACCAGAGATCAGAAATTTATCGCCCAAATTGCTGATTAGGAAAAAGTTCATTGTGCTGGCGCACAAAAAGGGAATATATAATTGGGAGAAAATGGGAATTTATCGTCACATGACATCCTAACATTAAACATAAATAATGTGAGATACAAACATTGAAATCTTCTTTGGTACAGTTCTGAAGTTAGTTCTGAAGTCTATTCATTTCACTATCTGCAAATCTATATCTATATATATAAAAGAAAGTCGTGTTAGTTACACTATTTATAACTCAAGAACGGCTGTACCGATTTGGCTGAAAATTGGTGAGCAGGAAGCTCAGAGCCAGGAGACGGACATAGGATACTGTTTATCCCGTTCGACAGCGTTCCTGTGTGAGAACGCACGTTTTTGCACGTTTTCGGGTGATTTCGCATGTTAGCGGTCATTGTTGCCTGTTGTAACCTGCGCCTGCTAATAAAACAAAAAAATTCGTGTATCACAAGGTACTTAACTGAAGAGTGCAACCTATGCACCAAAATACAGGAACAATAATGAATGATTAATCTACTTAATTTTTTTATTTGTATTTTCTAATAAACAATTTAACTTAATAAATTCCAAAATCTGCTTATTTATTGCCTTTAACAGCCGGTCCCTATGATTACAGCTTTATATTTCTCTCTTAAACAAAAATCAATTAAAAAAAAACGCTCTGGTACGTAAAAGATTTTTTAATTATCTATTTAATATCAATTTTTTTAAATTCTTTGTTTGACAGAAAAACACAAATCTGCAATTGCTTTATTATCACGAGTGCAACAAGGATAGTACAGTTTCTCACAGTGAGTGCGACGCGAGAAAAAGATGGGACCGGCTGTTAAGGCGGAACAGAGTTCGCCGGGTCAGCTAGTATATATATAAAAGAAAGTCGTGTTAGTTACACTATTTATAACTCAAGAACGGCTGTACTGATTTGGCTGAAAATCGGTGAGCAGGAAGCTTAGAGCCAGGAGACGGACATAGGATACTGTTTATCCCGTTCGACAGCGTTCCTGTGTGAGAACGCACGTTTTCGCACGTTTTCGCGTGATTTCGCATGTTTTCGCGTGAAGGTACTTAACTGAAGAGTGCAACCTATGCACCAAAATACAGGAACAATAATGAATGATTAATCTACTTAATTTTTTATTTGTATTTTCTTTTTCTATAAACAATTTAACTTAATAAATTCCAAAAACTTGCTTATTTATTGCCTTTAACAGCCGGTCGCTATGATTACAGCTTTGTATTTTTCTCTTAAACAAAAATCAATTCCAAAAAAACGCTCTGCTACGTAATAGATTTTTTAATTATCTATTTAATATCAGAGCGTTTTTTTAATTCTTCTTTGTTTGAGAGAAAAACACAAATCTGCAATTGCTTTATTATCACGAGTGCAACAAGGATAGTACAGTTTCTCACAGTGAGTGAGACGCGAGAAAATGATGGGACCGGCTGTTAAGGCGGAACAGAGTTCGCCGGGTCAGCTAGTAGGTCATAAAGCAATAGATGATATCTATCCTCAGCCAAGCGGAAACAAAAAGAAGTAATCTTCTAGTCATATAGTTCTAGAATCTCTTTACCACTCGCTGAATTCATAAAATTTCTTCAGCGTTAGTGATTGCAATTCTACCAAGAAACTCACAAGATTTTCACTGTGCTACTAAGCTCACATTACGCATCACTCTAATTCCCAACTAATCATAACGTAACATCAAGAATCAACGCAATCATTCGTCCAACTCCCATACACTTGCCAGGTCGGCAACTTTCACATTCTCTTTCGAGCGCATCCCACGTCAAGCGTTCTGCGCACGCGCGGTTGGCAGCAGCGACTGCGCACCCAGGCGCGTGGGTCGCTGGGCGCCCACGGTCCTTTCCCGCGCATCGTAAATTACTTACGCCACAGGCGGCGGCTCGCGCCCCGTGTAGGACCCTGCGGAACACCCGGCCCACGCCGCACTCACCTCTCGCCATTAACTTCACGCCGGCGCGTCTCGGGGACAACGGAGGAGGGAGATGTAGCGATGGAGGTGAGGTTCGAGATGACGTGAAAACAGTGCGCCAAAAGGGATGAATGCTGCCAGCAGAAGTGATGGAAGTGTGGGCGGGGGTACGGGTGGGTAGATGCAGTGAAGGCGGCGGGTATTGCAGGAAGACAGACACGGTAAAGGCAAAGGTGGCGTTGCGGTGGTAGGGGGTTGTGGAAGTGGTGAAGCTATGGACGTGGAGATGCTGTAGAAGCAACATTGGCAGTGGTGGAGGAGGTGGAAGTAGTGGAGGCGTTGCAAGTGATGGAGACGTTCGAAACGGAATAAATGATGGAGACAGCAAAAGCACAGGAGAAGTAGAAGATGGAATCTGTGGAGAGGGTGGAATTAGTGAAGACGGTACAACCTAAAATGGCGCTTGCAGCGGTGCTTGAGGTAGCAGTAAAGCTACTGGTGGTGATGGTGGTGGTGGTGGTGGTGGTGGTGATGGAGGTATGTACGGTTGCGGCCGAGTCGGAGGCTGCTGCCGCACACGTGCAGGAATTCTCAATTTCAAATTTCGCTCGCGGCCATAAAAAGCCGGAACGGTACGCTCCCCAGCTGATGATAAACTTCCTCCCTCGAGTTCTTCCGTCATTGGAGCTCCTTGCCTCGCTCATTCACATCACGGACCCCGCTGGTTCCAACAGTGAAATTTCAATGGACGCCGTAAATTCTACTTGGTTCGGTTAAAATCCCGCGCGTTGCTTGGAAATCTACATGATCTCGCAATTAAAAGTGATGAAATACACAGCTTTATATGTCTGCATGCAGTTTTATAATCACATTCCGCCTGTTCGGAATTAACGGTACATTTACTGTAGTAAATTGACTTTCAGGTAGGGTTTTTTACGTCACAATTCCAGATAATGTCTCTACTCTTAACTTTACCTTAGAATATATTTTTATGTCAATTAGTTAAAGTACTTTGTATTGTTATACCTGGAAGCAAAACATGATGCAGTTACACGTAATGAATGCTGTAAATCTCAAGTTATTGTAATATTAGAGGCAGAAAACTGCAATTATATCGCGTAAGATGGCATCTTCAGAAATAACTTCTCGGGAGGTCGGAGCGGAAATGACTGTCACTACGCTTTGAAGTTATCGAAACTACGGTGACCCAGAACAGCATTAGACAGAAGGTCTTTACATCTACCAATTCGTTCATCAACTACTTCCAATTATCGTTCTTTAGAAGCACGCTTTGAAACTGCGGAGGAAAGCGGTGGGCGTGGCAAGTGTTTACGACGTGCAGAAGAGCGGACGAAGCCCACGCTGACATTGAGATGCGCCGGTGGAACGCGGAACAATTTCTATGGGGCTCCCTCGACGCCCTCCCTGCTGCTACTACCGTCACTCCGCCCACCACTACCACTGTCTTTAACAGCAGCCACTGTCACCGATTGCGCTTCCGCCACCAGCACAGCACCATTGTACGTTTACACCAGCCCCAGTAATACACCGTCATACGTTGACACGTCATAACGGCACCTCCAATTCATAAGCATTTCTTGCTTGACACCACTTATTCTCCGTAACATTGCTACCATCATCACCTTTAATTATAAGTAAAGGTTGAATACAGGACAAGGACTGGGAAGGAAAGATGAGAGGCATGCGCTTGGTGTTGATGGGAGAAACCACGGAAAACTACAGATCAGAGCAGCCGGACGCTGGAATTCTCATCCAGAGAAGGACTGAATTCGACCTTACTCACCAACTAGCGTCGAAAATCCTGCAACCGTCGGGATTCGAACCCTAGGATCTCCAGCCAGAAGCAGTCATCAATTGTTGCCCTTAGCCACTTTTCCCGGTAACGAGAAGGAGAAGAACAGACGGAAGGTGGAGGAGAAGAAGAGAGGAGGAGGACGAGGAGAAGAAGAAGTTTTGACGTAACCAAACACTTGTGTTCTGTTTTTACTGAGTGAATAATGAATTATGCAGTATGGTCCTATGCACTTCCTTATTTCTCGCTTATGAAGCACAGACAGAGCGGATCATGACAGCTACAAATTCAAGACAAGGAAGGGTATCTTGAGTTTCACAAGCCAGGCGACCCCGAAGCAGCGCTACCCCGGCTGCCTCCGACACCTCCTTCGGACCGCGCACCCAACACCCCTCCCGTCCCCCTCGCCCCGCGTGCGCCAGCGGGAGCGGAGCGGAGTTCAACTGGAGGCAGTGCTGGAGCTAGACAATTTTGGGCCCGGGACAATGCTGAAACGAAGCTCCTCCCCCCTAAAAAAAATAAACGTGTGGAAGTTGTATCAAGAAAATATGAGTTATTTTATTTCAACAAATAACAAAAAATATAACGTTTAGGCAGGAACAAATTTGTGATAATATATTTAAAATTGTAGTTATAAGTAAAACAATTCAGTGAGCAAATATACAATTTCCACGGTGAGCTTACATCGCTAAACACTTTTTGTTGTGTATAGTTAGTGTTTAATAAAATCATTTATTAAATACATGAAATAATAACTATGTATTTCAGTAGAACCCATTTTAATGTTAGCGTCATTTGATTCATTTCATACAGCCCTATCTTATAAATAATGACTATAATTAACAATTTAAAGTAAAAAATGAACTGAAAATGTTATGAAATATCAGAATATCAGACTACTGTACGGGGACTTATAAGATCACAACGATTTTCTCAAGTTCTTATTCCTTTTTCAATTTTTTTATTAACTTTTTCCCATCAGTCGCATCATCGGGCACCTTGACTCGCGGGACCCTGGACGATCGCCCGATCCACCCATACCTATACTGCGAGTTTTACATTGTTGCATTCGACATTTCATCCGCTGTTTCGGTGCCGACCAATCGGAACCTTACACCTCACTACAGTGATGTCATTATGGTGGCGTTCAACCTTCCGATTGGATGACGCCGTAGCAGCTGTTTTCCATCACACGCAGCTGTGTAAAAAGCGCCGTAGAGCGCCGGCGCCGGCCGGAGGAGCGCATCGTGACTTAATCGGCGGCGCGGCGGCTACACATGTTTGCGGAGGAGGAAGCGGCTGCACCGCGGGGTCAAGGCCTGGGCAAGCCGCGCCCGCCCACCGCACCCGCTCCGCACCCGCTCCGCACCCGCGCCGCCCCGCCGCCTCATACATATGGATGGCGCCGCGCCGCGCCGCAGAGCGGCAGGGCGCCCCAAGGATTGCATCGCACGTTCGAACCTCCCAGCCGACGCCGACGTTATTTCATCTTCTAAAGGAGGAAAAGGGAACTGGACTGATGAGTTTAAGTAAATTATACAACCGAGGTCCTGCCATGGGTTTAACAGCTTAAAGAAGGTTTCATCAACGTTGAATTCAAAATGTGAACATCATTAAATGCCTCGAGATGCATTATTTGCTGTAATTAATTAATTCGATACATTTTTATACATGTTTATCTGTAGTTCAGCGGCCGGGCGCCCTAGTATTGCATCACACGTTCAAATCTCCAAGCCGATGCGGACGTTATTTCATCTTCTAAAGGAGGGAGGCCTGCAAAAGGGAACTGGAATGATGGATTTAAGCAAATTAGTCTGTCACGGTTCTGCCATGACTTTGATTTTTATATTCGCCAGGACCTGCAATTGTCTAAAACCTATTTAAACGAAACTTTACCAATATTAAATTCAAAATGTTCAAAATCTTGCCCCGCTGGATGGCGAGATCTGGCGCCCACCAACCGTCGGCTAGCGGGATTTCCCCAATTACGTGTCTCCCATCTGCGGGGCACCGCCCCAGCGGGGACTAGCTCTAAGCTCCCGAACGGTCTTCCGGCAAAGGGTAGTTTAGGACAAGGAATGGGAAGGAAAGATCGCGCGGGGTTCGTGGCCCGTTTGGTAGGATACTTCTCCGGCAGGTGCTGATCGTAGATACTACAGATCAGAGCAGCTGTCCGCTAGTATTCTCCTCCAGGCAGCTAAAGAATGGCTAGTGTCGGCTACCCGGCTGGTGTCGAAAATCCTGCCACCGTCAGGACTCGAACCTAGGACCGCCCGGTCAAAGGCACTGCAGTGACATCAGTTGAGCTACCTCTCCCGGTCATATGCTTCAGCTGGTTGTAAGAAACTCCTCACGGGCGGGGAAGGGCGGGGGTGGAGTGGGGCGGGGCGGGGAGGGGGGGCGGGGCGGGGCGGGGCGGGGCGGGGGCGACGGCCGCCTCCGCAGCTGCACCTGCGGCAGGTGGTGGGCCAGCCTGCCTTCCCAGCCGCCCGCCCAGGCGCGCCGGCCGCTCGCCGGCTGTAAATCTGGGCGCGACGCGACGCCAAGACAAGGCCCCGCCGCGCGCGACACGGCCCTGCCCGGGGCTCGACAACAGGACTCTCCCGTTGCGCTCTTTGAGGCCCGCCGCCCTGCCGCCCCCGCCGCCGCTCGGCATTTAATGACTTACGGGCAGGCCGCGCTCCGGGGTGCTTGTTAACGTTGCACAACGAAAGCAGGTGCACGAGCAAGAGGAAGCGGATTGTGGTGGTGCCTCGATCCCGGAAATGCAACAAGTTTC
This sequence comes from Teleogryllus occipitalis, assembly GCA_011170035.1. Classification (NCBI taxonomy): domain Eukaryota; kingdom Metazoa; phylum Arthropoda; class Insecta; order Orthoptera; family Gryllidae; genus Teleogryllus; species Teleogryllus occipitalis. Next base: position 258,892 of record BLKR01009026.1, read on the forward strand.
CGCTGTAATAACGCTTAATGTACAACTTCTAACAATTTTCAAAGTTTATTTTATGTAATATGAGATGGGGTATTAAGAATGTAACGCTGACATCATACTTCAAACTTTTACTTCCGGCAATCAAAGCCTTTGATTGTAGTATGTAGTATAGATGTCAATCGCTGTTGACAAGATTGGCTTCATTCCCTTCTAACGCTCCTTGATTGACTGTTATAATGCTATGAAAGCTTGACATGGTATGTTTGAAATGCCTCTAATAGCCTAAATCTGACTAGTATTTAAGCTACTTTTTTAAATCCATCTCTTTACTACGAAATATAGTGTTTCAAATCTTTTAGGTATGTATACATTCGTAATTAATATCTAGTAAAGTTTCTCGAATAATATCCCATTGATCACTCTTCAAAATAATTTTATTTCACGAACACACGGCGATTATTAATACTATTTCAAAAATGCCTTGTACGACACACCAAAACAAGACGAGAAGGGAACGAGATTCCCGTAATCGAGTTCGTAGCCAATAACAGAGGCGCAACAACTTCGACGAAAAAAAAAAAAAAAAAAAGAAAGAAAGAAAGTGGAAGTGAAGTGTTTACCTAGCGCGTGCACCTGCATCGTTTAAAAAGACGGTTCAATCTGCATCGCATCGAAACCTTGGCCCGCAACGTCTAGGCAATTAAAGTCGGAAGTTAGGAGGCCCTCGCTTTAATCGCGGGGAGACCCTTAAGGAACACTCACCTCCGCCTCCGGCGCTGACACCACCTCCGCATGGACCTCCCCCTCCGTCGCTCACCCAGCGGCCCTCTCGCGAACTAATTACCCGCCTTTCATTACAGCGGTTGAATTCGGTCCCGGACGGGCGTCAATTACGTTCCTGTTAATTAAGCGGAGCGGTGAGCCCGTTGGGGATGGGGACGGGCGATGCCAGCGCACCCACAGGGCCGACGGGACCAGGGGGTCAGAGGGGGGACCGAGACGAGAAATGCTTCTGGCGTATGGAGGACGAAGTGGGTGAAATGATGAACAACATATCGTAGTGTGGTTATGGTAAAGGCACTGCAACTAGTAGCATCACCTGCAAGCTAGTTTTCATACAAAATCAAAACAGTTTCATCTCAGCACGATCCTTCAGACAAGCAGCTCCAGCTTCTTCACCTAGTTAATTCAAAGTTTATAAGACTTAGAAAACCAACGAGACTAAGAAAGTTAGTCTATGTGTTTTTCAACATGTACCAAGGTCGATCCTGTTCTATAAGGTTGAGCTTGAGCTTAAAAACATGTAAAGGTGGAAGGTTTCTTAGGAAATCAAGGCATTCAAAGAATTGATGGTTTATAAATAATGGGATCAGTAGAAGGGAAACATTATTTTAGATCACGCTTTGAGGTTTGACATGGAGTATCTCGAACACGAAAGATGTAGGAAGAAAAATGTATTTAAATAAATCATATGAACGCCCACATCCTGTATATTAATTATACGCCGAAAAAAAAAATATTTCGTTTCCCAAGATAAGCACATGTAAGTACGTAGAATGTACGAGTATTTGACATTTTACGGACGGATTAATCCGACCTTTGCCAGCTGGCGGTGTTCCCAGACCTGGACCCTGCTTTTATTTACCATCCACACCCGGAGACAAGTGGCGAACATGACGTATTTCCT